>JACEIK010004021.1:94127-104245 GCA_018107945.1 Datura stramonium
TGTGTTAGTACCTTGAATGTGCTGAATATGTGAGAATGAACTAAAACATACATAAACTGAGTAATAGAAAGGTACACCATAATACTGTAAAACAATAGACTGAAATCTGAAGAAATTGAACTAAATTGTGTTGTGCTATGGGAAATACTATAACCGACATGTAACCATATGAGCAATATGAAGTCCGATGTACAACACCACCACCCCATTGGAGAAGTCACACTATATCTTACTAGGGTATAGTAGCTGAACTGGGTGATCACTATTTGGATCCTATTCGGGCTAATAACCTACGGTGGTAACGTAGTTTAGGGAACCTGGGTGCATTGAACCCCGGCCCACTGGTGCTAAGTTCTGCTCCCACTGGAAATCCTAAATGTGTCTAGCTATACTGATAGCTTGAAATTGATGTCCTAAGACTTAAGTCAGAACTACTTATCTAAAAGTGTTTTGAAAGTCTAAGGACCTGAAAGAAACTATGTTCTAAGAATTGTCAGAGTTTCTTTATCTGAAAGCGCTGTAACAATCTAAAGAACGACTATTAAACTGATATTATTGAGTTTACTGAATTTCTCAAAGACTGATAATAGTCAAACTGATCTGTTGATATTTCTATAGAATACCAAGTATACTGAGTGTTGACTGAGACTCTGAGACTGAGTATGCCAAAATATTAACTTCTATCAAGTAAATGTAATAATCATTCATAATTCGAGTAAAACCTACCATAGCAAAATAACATTTCTATCTGAGTTCAAAAGCAAGCAAGTTTTCATGCTAAAGATCAAGACAAAAAAGCAAACTAAATAAATAGAACTATGGAATGAATTTCCTCTGGGAATAACCATGTAAAGTTAGGGAATTAACAGATTTAAGGAGTCTCTAATCCAACTAAAAACCCTACTTTCAAATCTTATACAGGGATAGAATTTAAAAGCTTTTTTAAAATTAATTTGGGACACAAGGATTGGAGAATCCCCTTGTTGAATTTCCACATACCTGACGAAGGAAATCCCTAAGTAGAAGCTCAAAAATCTTGAGGAGGATTGGAAGCCCTAGCTCTTTCTTGAGAGAGGAACGCTGAAGTTTATGTACGTAAATTTGAAAGTTTGAGTGGGGAATGATGGAGAAGTACCATTTACCCCCTATAAAACCTAAGAAATTATTCCTAAAACGACGTAATTTAGGCATTAAAATAATGGAAAGTTATGAAAATTCCCCTGGGTGGAAGACTGCCCATTGGGATATAATGGGTCACACAAGTCATTGGTGGTGACCACGACACATTGGGACCAGTCGTTGGTCTTGGGCATTCAAACTTCTAGTTTTGGGCTTAACCAATGGATGGGAAAAATGACTCGTTAAACGATATATTGAGTCATTGGTTCCACCCTTGGTCACTGAAAGAATTTTGGAAAATTTCTAAAATCCACCTAATGACTCACAAGACGAGTAATTACTCCTTCTAACAACTCATTACCTCAACTCATCATCACCACTAGAAATTTTCCATCCTTTCACCCCTCCCAGATAACGAATCACTTGATGAGTCATTCCACCAAACAACGACTTGTCGTCTAGCTCGTTGGTTCTAGGGGGAGGTTTGTACGTGTTTTAGAATTGAGTAACAATGGGTGATAGGATGACTCATTACTCCTCACAATGGGTCGTGTCGTGTCTCGTTGTTTCCCGAATAACAACTTGTAAGGATGACAATGACTCAGGAAATGGGTCGCTATTACTGATAACAACTCGTTGTCTGAGTTGTTTTGAGATAAAAAATTTTGGTTTCTTTCTGATTTTTCATGATAAGTATGGGTTTTGGTCTACAAAACTTTTGGCACTCAGAATGTGCATCGACTATCATCAGCTGAAAAAGGTCATAGTTAAGAACAGGTATCCTCTACTCAAGATTAATGACTTGTTGGACCAACTTCAGGGAGCTAGTTGTTTCCAAGCTAGATCTCATATTAGAATACCATGAGCTCAAAGTTAGAGAATATGACATCTCGAAAACAGTCTTCAGAACTCGGTATGGTCACTAAAAGTCATAGTTATGCCTTATGGACTAACAAATGCTCCTGCAGCTTTTATGGATCTGATGAACAGGGTATTCAAGTAGTTCCTGGTCATGTTCGTTGTTGTCTTAATAGATGATATATTGGTTTACTCCAAAATAGAGGAGGAGCGTGCAGATCATATGAGAATAGTTTTGCAGACTCTTAGGGATCGCCAGTTGTTCGCTAAATTCAGCAAGTGTGAGTTTTGGCTAAAATCAATAGCAGTCCTCGGTCATGTTCTCTCCAATAAGGATATCTAAGTAGATCCTCAAAAGATGGTGGCAGTCAAGGACTAGCCAACACCCACTTCTCCATCAGAAATTAGGAGTTTCTTAGGCCTAACATGTTACTACAAACAGTTTATAGAAGGGTTATCCTCCACTGCCTCTCCTTTGACCAGAATAACTCAAAACAAGGTGAAGTTTCAGCAGTCTGATGCATGTGAGAAGAGTTTTCAAGAGTTGAAGACTCAACTCACTACAGCCCCAGTTTTAACTCTACCAGGAGGTTCAGATAGATTCGTGATCTATTGTGATGCCTCCATAATTGGCGTTGGTTGTGTTCTGATGCAATATGGTAAGGTTATAACTTATGCTTCTAGATAACTCAAGGCTCGTGATAAGAACTATCCGACTCACAATCTTGAGTTGGCAGCAGTATTATTCACCTTGATAATTTGGAGGCACTACCTTTATGGTGTTCATGTAGATATGTTTACTAACCACAAAAACCTGCAGCATATGTTCAACCATAAGGATTTGAACCTTCATAAGAGAATATGGCTAGAATTACTAAAAGATTATGATATGAGTGTGTTGTATCAACCGAAAAAGGCCAATGTAGTGGCTGATGCCTTCGATGAGAATTTTTATAGGGAGTGTTGCTCATATTGAAGAAGGTAAAAAGAGCTAGCAAGAGATATGTACATAATGGCTCAGTTTATGGTCCAGTTAGTTGATTCAACAGAAGGTGGAGTTGTAGTCTAAAGTGGGTCAGAATCCTCCCTAGTGGTAGAGGTAAAGTTAAAGCAGGATAAAGATCCAATCCTACTCAAGTTGAAGGAAGCAACCCAAAAGAAGAAGGTGGAAGCATTCTCCAAAGGGGGAGATGGTGTGCTCTATTACCAGGGCAGGTTGTGTGATCCCGATTTAGATAATTTGAGGCAATGGATACTAATGGAAGCTCACAGTACCAGGTATTTTATCCACCCAAGTTCCACCAAGATGTACCCTGCTCTATGGGAGGTCTACTGGCGGAATGGCATGAAGAAGGATATTGCAGAATTTGTGGTTAAGTGTCCAAATTGCCAACAGGTGAAGGTTGATCGTTAGAGACCTGGGGGTATGACTCAGGATATCAGCATTCCTACTTAGATGTGGGAAGAAGTGAACATGGATATTATTACAGGTCTACCTCGTACGTGCTAATAGCATGACTCAATTTGGATGGTTGTAGATCGGATGACAAAGTCAGCACATTTCCTACAAATTAAGACCACAAATTTAGTAGAGGATTATTCTAGACTATACATCCGGGAGTTAGTTAGACTACATGGAGTCCCCTTGTCCATCATTTTAGATAGTGGTACTCAGTTCACCTCGCACTTCTGGAAGTCACTTCAAAAGAGACTTAATACTCATGTCAAGCTCAATACAACATTTCACCCACAGACAGATGGCCAGGATGAGTAGACTATTCAGACTCTAGATGATATGTTGAGGGCTTGTGTGATTGATTTCAAGAGCAGTTGGGATGATCACCTACCTCTCATCAAGTTTGCATACAACAACAATTTCCACTCCAGTATTCAGATGGCCCTGTTCGAGGCATTATATGGTAGGAGGTGTAGATATTCTACAGGGTGGTTTGAGGTTGGTGAACCTACCATAATAGGACCTTATTTAGTACATGAGTCCATGCAAAAGGTTCAGCTTATCAGGGAACGGTTGAAAATAGCTCGGAGTCAACAAAAATCGTATGCAGATGTAAGGAGAAGGGAGTTGGAGTTTGTTGTGGATGATTGGGTATATTTGAAAATTTCACCTATGAAAGGTGTGATGACGTTTGATAAGAAATAAAAACTCATTCCTAGATATGTTGTCCCTTATATAAACTTGAGACGCATTGGCAATGTAGCTTACAAGTTAGAATTACTTGTGGAGTTAGCATTGGTGCCTCCAGTCTTTCAAGTGTCTTTGTTGAAGAAATGCATTAGTGATCCAACCTCAGTCGTGCCTCTATAGAGTGTTTATATAAAGGATATATTGTCTTACTAATAGGTTTCAGTTAAGATTTTAGAATGTTAGGTTTGTAAGCTGAGGAACAAAGAGTTTGCTTCAGTAAAAGTTTTATGGAGGAACCAACTAGTTGAGGGAGCTACATAGGAGGTCGAAGAAGATATGATAGCTAGATACCCTCACCTTTTCCCTTCCATCTCAGCTTCAGCATCAGTTACTAAATTCCTCCTAAGTACTCTATTTAGTTCCTTACTCGTCAGCTCTATTCATGTTTTAGTGTGCACCCTAGTGGCATAAATTTAGTTAGTATATCTATCTCAGTTCAAAGTCAATCACTCCTTCAATATTTAGTTTATAGTCTTCATTTCGGGATTACAACTCTTTCCCCAGTCTTTCAGCTTATTTAGCCTTCACTCGAGGACGAATATTTTCAAGGGGGAGATATTGTAACACCCCAAAAGTTCCTTAGACTAAACCCCAGACTTGGAATGAAAAACCATGAAGAAACCAGAAAAGTTTTTTTCTCAAAATGACTCAATCAACGAGTCGTTGTCAGCTTCTTCAAATTTTCTCTCGGGAACCAATGAGACATAGAATTACTTGTTGTATAAAGTAACGAGTCATCCTTTTTGTCATTGTAACCTAGTCCAGAAACTTGTCAAATCCTTCATCCAAACAATGAGCCTGACGAGTGGAACCAACGATCCATTGTTCCATCTAACGGGTTGTCCATTCTGTTCGTTGGTCGAAGTCCAAAAATTGAATTTTCAGATCCAGGGCCAATGGCTGGTCCTAGTGAGTTGTGATCACAACCAATGACTCGTTATGTGACCCATGGGATCCAGACGGGCAGTTTTTAAGACTTTTCTCTAGGGAAATTTTTTTAACTTCTTATTATTTCTAGTTTCTAAACTATATCATTTTGAGGTATATTATTATGGGATTAAGGGGGAGTTAGTCGATCCTCTTCCCTCGTTTCTCACTTAGCTCTCAAAACCAGTGCTTAAAAGCTTAGTAATCCTCCCCAGCAAGATCTAGGGTTCTTCCAGCAATCTCATAAATTCAAGCTTCTTCATAGAGGTTTTCTTCTTTAGGTATGTGGGACTTCAACAAGGAATTTCTTTTCACCCTTGTGTCCAAAATTATTTACATAAATCTTAATAATTTCCAGCCCTATAGAAGATTATAAGCTAGGGTTTTTCAGTCAGCTTGTGAATTGCTTAATCTTGATAATTATTTAAGTTTTCCAGGATCATTTCTAATTCAAATTCATGTCCTGATTTCGTTTATACAGTATGCTTTCCTAGCCCTGATCTTTAGCATGATTTTGAGTAAAACTTATATGGTTTAGATTTTGGCTAGAAATATTATATTATCATAATATTTTCACTTGAGTATGAAATTTTTCACAAATGTCTTGATTGAAAGTCAATTTTTTCAGTATGCTCAGCATGTTCATTGTTCTTTAGATTGTGATGAAACTTTCAGATAAAGTAGCTCTAACAAATCATAGAACACCAGTTTCCCTCAGATCCTTTAGACTCTCAAGACACTTTTAGATAAGTAGTTCTGACTTAGTCTTAGAACGTTAGTTTTGAGCTATTAGTACTGTAAGATATAATTAGGTTTTCAGTTGGGAGTAGCACTTAGCATCGGGTGGGTCGGGGTTCCGTGCACCCAGGTCCTCGAACTACGTGCCACCATAGGTTATTAGCCCGAATGGTCCCCAAAAAATGATCACACAGCTCAGCCACTATACTCTAGAAAGGTATAGTGGGCTCTCTTTGATAGGGTGTATACATCGAACTCCACATCTAGCTCACGTGCTTATATGTCGGTTTATAGGCTCTTCCATAGTTTAGTACAATTAGAGTTCTCAGTGTAGTCCTGTCAATCAGATTTTCAAATATGCTTATGACTTTAATTCAATTTATTAGTTTCTATCATATTCTTATATATGTCAAACTATTTGTTGTACTCATGATTTCAGCTAGATTCTTTGCATGTCATTTTAGTTCAAGTTATGATTTATTTGTATATGTATGTTTTATTTACATTTCATGTACTCAGTACATTTCAAATACTGATCGAATTCTCTCTATATGCTATATCCTTTTAAGATATAGGCTCAGGTATCCAACCTCAGCATCGCAGCTAGTTTCTCCCGGTGATTTCCAGTATTTTATAGTGGTGAGTCCTCATCTTTCGAGAGGCAGAATCTCTAATTTCAGTTATTGTTATTTTCAGTTTTTTTAGACTTTGGAGTTAGCTGGGGGCTTGTCCCAGTAGCTAATCTCTTTAGTAGAGGCTTTCAGTTAAATAGTCAGTTAGTATGTCAGTTTTATATTTTAATACAAAATTCCACATGTATTTACTTAACTCGGGTTATTTCATTACTTAGAACCAATTTTTCCATTACTTCAGTTATGTTGCTGGTCAGTTTATTTTGAAACTCAGATTTTAGCAGTGTTATGTCATGCCATGGGTTAGCTTGGGGTCACTTGTGGCTCTAAGCATCGTGTCCCGTCCAGGGTGTAGACTAGGGTCGTGACAAACCTGGTATTAGAGAAAAGTTTTAGAAGTGTCCTAGGGTGTCTAAAAGTTGCATTAAGTAGAGTTTTTTCCATGGGTTTGAAGCGCGCCACCCTTATAGGGGAGAGGCTACGAAACATTTTAGAAATATTTCCCTTCTTTCATGATTTATGTCGTGCGATGAAGTACCTTTCTCTATTCCTCTAACTCATGTTATGCGCTTTGTAGAAATATGCCTCCCCACCAAGTCAATGGAAGAAGAAATGGTAACAAGAATGGAAAGGGCAATGGACGGATATGGGCATCAATCAGCCCCACCAACTCCAGGTGATCCCTTGCCAGAGCAGGTTACTCATGTCGGAGTTTAGGGTTGTATTTCAGATGTTAGCACAAGCCATGACCGCCCAGGTCAACCAGTAGGCCATGGCTCATGTGAACCAAAATGGGAATGCAGCGGCGGCTAGAGTGCGAGACTTCATCAAGATGAACCCACCTAAGTTTCATGGGTCAAAAGTGGACGAGGACCCACAGGAGTTTATTGAGAAGATTCGGAAGATTATCTAGGTGATGGGTGTTTCATGAAAGGATAGTGAAGACTTGGCCTCCTATCAACTCAAGGGGGTTACTCGTATATGGTTTTGGTAGTGGAAGGAGAGCAGGAGAGTTGGTGTAGTCCCCGTTGGTTGGGATAAGTTTTTTATAGCTTTCATGGTTAGGTTTGTCCCCCGAGAGTTGAGGGAAGCAAAGGTAGCCAAGTTCGTTAATCTGAAGCAGAATGATATGACTATCCAAGAGTATGCCCTGAAGTTTACCCAGTTGTCCAAGTATGCTCCGGAAATGGTTTTTGATCCGAGGGATCGTATGAGAAAGTTTGTGAATGGGGTGGCAAATTCATTAGTCAAGGAGTGCAGGACCTCCATGTTGATTAGTGATATAAATATCTCTCGACTGATAATATATGCCCAACAAATAGAGGCAGAGCAGATGGAGGAGAATGAAAGAGAGGCTAAGAGGGCTAGAATAGGGAGCTATGGACATTT
Source organism: Datura stramonium (assembly GCA_018107945.1). NCBI lineage: Eukaryota > Viridiplantae > Streptophyta > Magnoliopsida > Solanales > Solanaceae > Datura > Datura stramonium. Next base: position 101,997 of record JACEIK010004021.1, read on the forward strand.
CTAGCAGAGATCCGGTGGTGGACATCGCCCTCAGTCCCACCAAAGGTCGTCAATCCTAGCTCTATCATTAGCCAGCATTTCATCCAGACCTCGAGATGATCATAGGAGTAGGCATCAAGTTCTAGGGGCCTGAGGAGTATAACAGTAGAGTGCACTTTCTCAATTTATAAAAAAGGTGGTAAGAACCACCCAAGAGAGTGCTTGGTTGGCTTAGATGTTTGCTTCAGTTATGAGAAGCCCAGGCACATCGGCAAGAATTATCTTTTAGCTAGGCAGGGTGACGGTAGAAGTCATGCCCCAACCACCACTATAGTAACTCTAGAAGCTTGGCTATCTCAATAGGGCACCTCTTCTGGTGCAGGTGGCGGACAATGCCAAAATAGTTTTTACGCACTTTCATCTCATTAGGAACAGGAGTTCTCACTCGATGCGGTCACTAGTAAGTTACGAGTATTCCCTCTTGATGTTTGTGCATTGTTAGACCCAGGGTTTATATTATCTTTTGTGACTCCTTATATTGTTGTAAGTTTTAGTATCAGTCCCAAAATCCTGTTAGAACCCTTGTCAGTCTCAACTCCTGTCGGTGAGTCAATTTTAGCTCGACGGGTATACAGAAATTGCCTTGTCATGATTCTTCAGAAAGTCACCCCAACCGACTTAGTGGAGTTAGATATAACTAACTTTGATGTTATCTCTGGTATGGATTGGTTACATGCTTTTTATGCTTTAGTCAATTGTAGAACCCATATGGTAGAGTATCATGTTTTGGGTGAACCAGTATTAAAGTGGAAGGTAGTTTAGTTGTGCCTATAGGTCGCTTTGTTTCCTGTCTTAAGGCTAAAAAGATGATCTCCAAGTGTTGTGTATACCATCTAGTTTAGGTTAAGGATTCTACGTTCGAGACCCCAATTCTTCAGTAAGTTCCTATAGTATGTGACTATCTGAAAGTGTTCACAGATGATCTACTAGGATTCCCTTCCGAGCGGGAAATTGACTTTTGTATTAACCTTCTCCCTAATATGTAGCCCATATCCATTCCTATTTACAATATGGCTCCGATAGAGCTAAAGGAGTTGAAAGAACAATTTAAATATTTAAGTGTTTCATCAGGCTTAGTAAGTCCCCATAGGGTACTCCAATTCTCTTTATTTGAAAGAAGGATGGTTCCTTTAGGATATGCATTGATTATCGATAGTTGAAAAAGGTCACAATCAAGAATAAGTATTCCCTCCCCAGGATTGACGACCTATTTGACAAGATTCAAAGTACTAAGTGCTTCTCAAAGATAGATCTCAGGTCCGTCTATCATCAGCTCAAAGTTAGAAAGAGTGATTTTTCGAAAATAGCTTTCAGGACTCAGTATGGTCACTATGAGTTTGTTGTTTTGTCTTTTGGACTAATGAATGCTCCTGTATCTTTATGAACTTGATGAATAGGGTGTTCAAGTAGTATTTAGATATGTTAGTGATTGACTTCATAGATTATATCCTTATATACTCTCGGAGAAAGGAGGAGCATGTCGTCATTTGAGGATTGTGTTGCAAACTCTCAAGGATCGTCAGTTGTTTGCTAAATTTAGAAAGTGCGAGTTTTGGCGTAACTTAGTAGCATTCTTGGGTCATGTGGTGTCTAGTGAGGGTGTGCACGTAGACTCTCAAAATATAGAAGCGGTGAGGAATTGGCCTAGACCTGTCAGTCCCATGGATATTAGGAGCTTTTTAGGTTTAGCTGGCTACTATAGGAGGTCCGTAGAAGATATAGCATCCATTACAGCACCGTTGACTAAGCGAACCTAGAAGAATTTCAAATTTTAGTGCTCAGATGCTTGTGACAAGAGTTTTTAAGAGTTAAATACTTGAGTCACTTCAGCCCCAGTATTGACCCTATAGGAAGGCACAGATGGTTTCATTGTGTATTATGATACCTCTAGGGTTAGTCTTGGTTGTGTGTTGATGCAGTATGGTAAGGTCATTGTGTATGCCTTTAGACAGCTTAAGACTCATGAGAAGAATTATCTAATGCATGACCTAGCATTGGCAGCGGTGGTGTTTGCCTTAAAGATTTGGAGGAACTATTTATATGGGGTGCATGTGGATGTGTTCGCGGATCACAAAAGCCTTCAGTATTTTATATCTCTGCTGAAGATTACGCCGAATTTTATATCAGAGAAATAGTTAGATTACATGGTGTTCCAGTATCTATTATCTCTGACAGAGGAGCACAATTTACAGCTAGATTTTGGCAGTCAT
>JACEIK010004022.1:3666-46622 GCA_018107945.1 Datura stramonium
AATTTATTTTCTTATTTTTATATTTTATTTTTTATTTTTTTAAAAGACAAAAATATAGAAAGGGATAAAAAATTTAAAAAAAGATAAGCTAACAAAAAAAGTAAAAAGATTCGAGAGAAAAAATAAAGAAAAGAAAACAAAATAAAAAATAAGGAACACATTATAAAAATGTTACCAAATAATATCTCTAATAAAGGATAAAAAAGATAAAAAAAATAAAAAAAAATAAATGAAAAAAAGGATAAAGCAATAAATGAAAGGACAAAGACAATAGATACAAGGACAAAAAAAAAGAGAGAAAAGGAGCATACCAACATGCAAAGTGAGGGGGTATTTCAGGTAAATATTTTATTTCAAATGGTTATTAATGAAATTAATATGAAAAGGGGTAAATCAGGGTAAATAGTTTACTTTAAGAGGATATTTTTTGTACTATTCCCTGAAATTAACCCCCATTTACCCTCAAAATCAACATTATTTTTCTTGGTGCTAGACTGCTAGTGTTACTACGAAAAACATCAATGAGACTTGTTTGATTAAACGAGTAAAAAAAATTATTCAGATAAATAAATAACAATGACAAATATATCACATTAAAGTCACATGAAAAAAAATTGCAAAATGAAATTAAAACCAAATAGAATTAATAATTGGTGCAAATATTTAATACACACATTACTAAAATATAACATAAGACTGACCTAAAAAATTAATTTGGGATAGCTCAGTTGATTGATTGCGTGAACTTTTATTTTGTTAGTGAGGTTTTGATTCTCTATCTTGTAATCTCTTTTCCTATATCTCCCCCTAAAAAAATCAACCTCAGTGCCAAATTTCATAAAAAAATTTCCTTCAAATTACTGACCTTTGGAGGTCAGTTTTCTTTCTTTCTTCTTTTTTTTTTACAAAATATCCGATTTTTTATGCTTATTTTTGCGAAAAAGAAATTTAAAAGTGGTCTCTTGAGGTGGATTTTTTTTTACAAAAAGGATAAATTTGAAGGGCATAAAAAATCATAGTCTTAAATTAACAAGAACCAATAGTCTAATATTAGAAATGTATCCTGCAATGGTAAAAATAAGAGTTCAATCCTTAAATCGTGCATTTTATAATTCTATAATTTAAAAAATTGATATCCTAGGGTCAATTTTTTTTAAAAAAAGAAAATTAAAAAAATCGACCTCCCAAGGTCGATTTTCTTCAAAATTTTATTTTTATTTAAAAGACAATCAAAACTTCACTGACCTTCCCATGAGTTCGAATTTTTAATATATTTTAATAGTGAAATTGATTGATGCTAATGGTCGATGATGTCATTGATGGCTGGTTGCAGTAGCTAATAATTGTGGTAATAATTATTGGCAATATTTGTTGTGGTGATGATGTTTAGTGTGATAGTTGTGTTGCTAGAGGTGATTGGTATGATAGTGACTGGCGTTGGTGGTTGATAATTATGATGATGATTATTGCAATGATGGAGGTGATTAATAATGATAATTAATGATGATGACAATGACAAACTGATGATGATAATTGTATAAATGACTAAGGCCTCATTTTCTTGCACTTAATGAAGGTCTGAATCTGAATGGTTCAGACTTTACATTATTGAGTACATTTGTTTTCATTAAGAATTAAACATTTATTTTGTCTGAATAGGTCTTAATCATTAAGATCTGGAACAGAGTCTTAATATCATTAAAAGGTATGTTTGTGCAGATAATTTCATCACTACTCTATTCACAACCACCAACCAAAACCACTAACTACCTTGTCATCAAAACTACCACCACCATTACTGTCATCAACCACTAGCTACCACCATTAACCACCTCTGCCATCATTACTGTCACCAACCATCCCTACTATCACAATAACGGTTGACAATCACGACTGTTGTCAACCACTACTATCAGTCTTTACTACACATTCCACATCTATAATTATAATTATATTGTTTGTCACCGCTGCCGCCACCATCATCACTGCCACCACTTCTACCCTAACTATCAGTCACTACCATCACTGCGGCAACCCCAACTACCAACCACCTCCACCATCACAACTAGCACCGTTGTCAACTACCACTAACATATCGTCAAACCACCACACATTCTTCAGTCACCACCATTAACGCCGCCAACTATTAAAATTAATCAACTTCACATCAAGTTCACGATCATTATCAACCACCACTATCATGTCAGTTATTACAATACCAACCACCTCCATCATAACAACTATCACCATCACCATTACTAGCAACTATCAACACCACTATTACTAGCTACTAACACCAATCATTACCGCCACCACCACTATAAAGCATATTATAAAGCATATTCACTCATCACTAGTGAAAATTATTATTTTAATCAGACAATAAATTTATTTTATTAAAAAACTATTAAAAGTTATTAAAAACTCATTCAAAAATTAATATTATTTAAATTATATATTTTTTTTATTTTTTTTATTTTTTTTATATTATTGAATTTTTAATTTGTTAAAGTCATTTTTTAATTTGTTACTTATTAATTATACAAAAATTTTAATTTTAATGAAAACACAATAAGACATAACAAATCGTAAATAAAATGGAGATGAAATTTTTTTGTAATCTTTACACAACCTCTAATAATATTCAATTAAGTTCACTAAAGAGTTCAAATCAATTCAAGACTAATTAAATGATCAAACCACAGAGATAAGTACTACTTGGAAATTTATATCATCCAAATTCAGACTTATTAAATGTAAATAAAATGGCCAAAAAGTCCATTAGTCATTTGATTTTAATTATTATGTTTATTATTTCTCTCCATATTAAATTATTAATTGTATTTTTGAAAATAATTATCTAATTATTTGTTATTTTAGAATTTTAAAATTAATTTATAAATTCAAGATTTTAATTTTGCTAAGGCTCTATGTGATCTTGATGCAATTATAAATCCTTTAATAATAGAATTTATAATTGTTTAATTTTAAAATGTCTTATTATATTTTTAAAAATATTGTTCTTATTATTAAATAATTATGAATGTCAAATTTAAATTTTCAAAGTGTAATTAATATGGTTAGTTTAGTAAAATAAATTTCTAATAAATACTTACTCTCATGAATGGGTCAAATAACATAAAATGAGGAAACAATTATTCTTAAAGATTATAAATATCTTAATTATCAAAAGAAGACTATATAAATAAAATAAATATTAAATAAAAAATTTATAAATTTAGACTTCTTTTAATTAATATTTTTTAAAAAGTATGTATGACACGACTCAATTCTTAATGGATCGTATGACACCTACTGCTACTAGTCTCGGGATAGAGAACTCCTCTTTATTATATCTTTATTTTAATACACTATTTAAGAAAGACTAATATAATTATAAATAAAAGTTTAATAAACTTAATTTGAACCATTAAATATTTAGCTACTGTTTGAGCCACAAGTTAAAAAATAAATGCTAATTGCTTTTATGTTATGCTATGCATAAATAATGCATTAAGGGGTCGCTGGTTACTTGTTAGAGCTACAGTGTATTAATAATGTATGTATTAGTTATCTAGGTATTAATAATGGTGGTATTAGCTATGCATTACTTATGTAGGTATTAGTACTGTAGGGCTTAGTTATGTTGGATTTAGTTATCCATAAATAATTTATTTGAATGTTGATTTGTCATATAAAATATTAATAAATATTATATACTTTTTAAAAATAATATATATATTTACAATTATACCCTTAACTTTTTTTAAATAATAAGGCCACATGGAAAAATTTTTATATTAATAAAGCCCAAAAGGTTCAAAAAGACTAACCAAATCAGTTCTGGACCCAAAACAAAAGAAAATAACTAGACTACTACCTTAAAGAGATAAAAATCTAGAAAAAAGATCATTAAAACTATATCTATTGTCAAGGGAAATAGATCTAGAAATTTCCTCATCCGATGCATTTCCAGATCAACTTCTTCAACTTGTGTTTCTTCATCTTCGTCTTTTTTCACACGCACGCCCCAAATCTTATGTGATTCATTGGCAATAACATTATCTTCTTCAAATATAATCAACCCATTTGAATAAACTAGATTTAGAAAAAAATCAAAAGAAAAGTTTGCAAACTCCCATATTCTGATTTGAATCCGATGTTCCTCCTTGAAAAAGGGATTTGACAAATCGCATCGAAGAAGGATGTTGAGGCAAATGTGATATAGATGTAGGTTTAGAGCTGAGGATTTTTGGTCTATAGAGATTTGTGGTGATTTTTATGCCGATAGGAATTGTTTTTCTGGAGATTTTCGAAGAATATAGGAAGTCATTAGAGGCTAATAATTGATAAAATCCTTAAGAAAAACGAAGAGGATCCGATTGTTTACAATGAAATGAAGTATTTAATTGAAAGATTGATAAGGGTAAATTTGTCATTTAAATTTTTTATTCATGAATTAGTTATACAAGTTATTTCACCTTCTACCCATCTAAAATAATACATAAATTGGCTCATAATTTATACTTGTATTAATTATGTGGGATTTTGATTTGTTAACCAAACATAGTATTGTGTGTGTGAGGATTTTATACATGACAAAAATTACTTATCAAACATGGTAAAAATTATACAATATTTTATACCTAGATAATTTTAATGTTATCTAGTAACCAAAACGCCCCTAAAATCAAAGGTATTAGCAATGCAATATTGTTACGTATGCATTAACATGGTTAAAGACATAATTTTCCCCTCTAAAACCTTTTCCATATCCTTTATAACTTATTTGTGGAAGATATTTTTATAAATAAATATTTTTTTTAATAAATTATTAAATGAAAGTTATTTTTAACAATTAAATAAACACTACATAAGAAAGAGCCTCAAGATAACTAATGCAAGTATAACTAATACCAAGATTACCTATGCAATGCATTACTAATACACCTTATTTAGCATTATTCTTATATACTTATCAAAACAAATTACAAATATACAACAAAACTTTCCAAGGACATATTCTAGACATGCATAAGAGCTCTAATCAAAGTAATGACAACTAAAAAGACACAGACTTTTCGAGGAAAGAAATGCGTAAGCCGATACGGTATCGCCACTTCAACCATGAAACTTCAAAGAACCTATGACAACCTACACCCAAAGAAAAGGTGTAGCAAGAGTAGTATTAGCACACCACACGTACTGAAAAGCATCATCAACTGACTAAGTTTAGTTCATGCAACACAATATAAAATTAACAACAACAACTAACTTCATACAACAATTTATGCCACTTAGTCGTATTCCATCATATTACCTCAGTGAGTTCATAATAGATTATCCATACTCTTACCATTTTTAATGATTCTTCGGATAAAATCCCTAGACATGCATTGTTACTTAGATAACTCAAGTATCACGTAGTTAATAAATGCATAATTAAATCATACTTAGACCAACCATGTCAATCAATATCGTGAATATTATCAATAGATATAAAGAGGTCAACATAACTATAGACATAACATAAAAAATCACAATTTATCCATACCGAATCGCGCTGTATAGCCTATGTATCATCGTGGGCCTCAACCTGTATCAAATATGTACGCACATATGTCACCATCTCGTACACATATGTTTGTGCTGGGTCTTATGTTTACCCATCTAGTCATGATCACAGAGAATTCTAGATGTCCATACCGTATTAGCGTGGTACCTATTCCAACTCAACCGCCGTCCGTGTGCTCACACGAACACGAGTCACTCATCAACTATTCAACTATATAACCACTCGTCCATAAGCTTACATCTACCTGCCCACTCATCAATCATATAACTTCTTGTCAGAAGCTCACACATACGATCCCTCATATCGTAATAATGGTGTTTTACTCAATCATCATCACTTATCTCAATATATTCTCTATCCAACCTTCACACAAAATTGTACCACCAAGAATACATTGAACATCACAAGTGCACATCATAGTTCTACAAGATATGTATTTTATTTATATATACATATATATATATATATATATACATACATATATATATATATATCATGTCATACCTGTAATTCATTGTTGAGCCTATATGGCCTATGTTTGAAAGCATGAACTATTAATATATAAGCATTAATCTATTTTCACAATTTAATAGTTCATTCATACAAGCATGACCATATAAGGACTTAACAATTGGACACCGGCATTTGACATGAGTTCTCACACTAGCATTACCAATTTTAGTTCAAGGGTGAACTTACTCACGCATACATATTTATTCATTTCATAATCATTACCTCATTAGCACTTGACAAGATAATACAACAATTACTCTACCCAAGACTCAGCCTAATTCATAATATTTTTACTATGGATCTAACTCGACACGTTACTACGCTCTTTCCTTCAAGTTCTTTTTTAGAACAATTATACTATCATCATCCTTTCATTAAGACTAAAAGAGTCTAATAATTACTATGTATATAACCTCACACACGTGTACAAGCTTTTAGCAACTCCTCCCTTTTCTTCAAACCTTAGTATAATTTATTCACGTTATACAATAAATCACAACATACTGAATTTCTCCTTCTTATGCTAACTAATGTGCCATGATTTTACGACATCTTTCGATACTTAAAACCAAGAAATTATGCATAATTTCAAGTATGTTTATATAGGTATATGTTTTGTGCTTAATATTGCAAGAAAATAGGTTTGGGAGTGAAATGGTTGAATTAATGCTGAAATTAACAAAAAAGTGATCAAGTAGGCACTTCACGAAGTCAAAGGGGCAGAGGCACGATCCATTGCTTAAGGCGTGGGAAAGATGGAATTTCAAGATGCAAGATTAAAGGTAAATTCCGACTTGTGTTGAGGAAATGACCTGCTACAACCTGCACCCAGTCGTGAGGTCAACCGGTGAAAGCCGAAAGGAAATCTTAACCAAGTGACTAGTGAAGGATTCACGTAAATCACGACTCATCACACGAAGGAACGACTGGGTCATGCATCACTGGGACCAATCGTAAGGTGCACTGAATTTCGAGGAATGAGACTAGGGATCAACGACTCGTGCCCGGCACGATGAGCCGTTAGTGACTCGCTGCTGACCGGGTACGTTGCCGAGACGACTGCTTTAAGCAAATTAAACGACTCAAGTCAGACCAAACGACCGTCACCAAGCCCATGTCACTATCGACCGGTTTCCAAACTTTAATTAGGAAAAGGATTTCTTGGTACACTAAATACACAACTTAGGTTTAGTTTTGAAAGAGAGGATTCTGAAATGATTTTTAGAAGATCGAGAGACGACTTTATTAGTTTTCAACTATAATTCGTATTGATCAATTGTTCTTGATTCAAGAAACAAAAGCAACATTGAATTTTTATTCATCTATTGTGGAGTTTTTATTCAATCTACGTGATTTTTATTCTACAATAATTTGTAAGCTTCAATTATGATTTCTTCAATATTTTTTTATTGCAATAATACAAGCATGAGTAGCTAAACCCATAAACTAGGTTTGTGGGAAACTAAGATGAATTATCACATATAGGTAAAAACACTTAGTGACTCTTGAACTAGGTTTTATGCATGTATTGTTTTCCTTCGTTTAATTGATTCTTGACAGTTTCAAATGTTAGGACTTGCCTTCTTCTTACTTTTTACCGACCAAGGAGGTAAAGAATGGGAAATGAATTAACAACGGAGATTTGGAGGCTATCAATCCTCATCTAATAGCTTGAATTTATCGGGGATAAGTAATCTCGATATTAAGGGTAAGGGTAAACTGCAAGTACACTTGTATACAAACCAAGTTGTGTGGTGATAATCATCTAGATAGGGGACCAACCATTTAGGTGAACATAACTTACTGATATTGCATGTTAAACACCTAATAGATCACTAGTGTATAAGCCTTGTGGTTAAGAATTTTGGGAAACACAACTTAGTCAAATCGTTAATCAAATACAAAACCAAATTTGATTTCAACATTTAGTAATTTTACTTTTGTTTATTATTCTATATTTTTTCCCTTTGGAAATAAGTAAATCAATAGTAATAGTTATTCGCATTAACTTAAGTTCTGACCATTCTCAGGATCGTGTTACACCCCGTAAATTTCGACATGTATTTGCCCATTTGCACGTTGGCTAAGAGTTTTAGAATGCCATATATGCTAGAAAAAGTTCCTGAGAAATATCGGACAAGCGCCTGTTGGCGCGTCGCAAGGCAAAATGCGACCTATAAATCGCATTCGAATGCGACTCTATAAATCACATTCGAATGCGACTTATAGTCCCAATTATATATATGCCCCCAACTTCGGTTTAATTCTTTTAATCAAATAATTTCCAAGTGAAGTCGGGAAACAAGAGGGTTCGTAAGGTTTTGATAATTATCGCCGATTACGCCGCTCAAACATAATTCAAACTCAAATTAACCTCGCATACCGAGGTATTTAAGAAGAGGGGAGCATTCCAACGGGATTTAGTTTCGCAAATTCGCCGACAAATCCGTCGTACCAATGAGCCAAGGTAAGCGGAATTGCTACAAATTAGTGTCGATATACTCCTAACCTTAAAGTGAATATTTCTCCTCTCGGGACTCTCGAGAAATAGCAAGTTTTTCGACGTCTCTATAAACCAAAGTTTGGGCCATAAATATATCGAAAGTGATGTTTTCTTTCAATATTGGTGTATTTAGTTCTAATTGACGTATATGTGAATGCAAATGGGGAGAAATAGCCGGAGTATCGTCCCGAGCTTCGTCCGTTAGTCATAACCCAAAGTAAAGGTATAAAGCGCTTCTTCTAAGAAGTTAGTAACTCGCCTAGCATAATATAGTAAACTCCGTAATAGAAATTCCCGGAGTTGAATAATGAGTTTTGAGCAGCTTCAAAGAACCCGTTTAAGGCCAAGCATCGTATCTGGCTCAAAGTTAGTAAAGCAAACAGCCAAATGGCGAAGAATCACTGCACTGGGTATAGCCTGAAGATGTGTTTTAGCAAGCATGTTTTTTTAGAATAATATGATATATATCTGCATCAAAGTTAGTAAAGTGTAACCGACAATGATAGTAACTTGGCTACAAGATAGAAATACACAAATAGAGACACTAAGCACATACCATACGCCGATAGTATCTTGGCTACAGATTAGCTACGCAATGATAAAGATCCCGTGATTCAAGATAAAGTGCGCATGAGAATCAAGATAACATGTAAAGAGCTCGTAATAAGAAATCGTTGACCCGCATAGTATTTTTCAATTTTTAAAAACACGCTTGCTATATATTTGTGATTATTGACGTCAGACTTGATTTGTGGTCAGCGAGGGCACCTTAAGTGTCTCGCCGCCCCGGTTGAGCTTGTCGCCCACCGAGCGGTGGGTCATGTCACCCAAGGAGGCATGCCGCCCGCAGGACGAAGATGGATGAAGCTTTTCCCATATCAGGCTGATCAGCATTACAGTACATTTTGCTCCCGTTAAAGTGACATACCAGGAACATATTTCAGATACGCTACAAGCATGTATAATAAGACAAGATTCCTCCGGACTTATACACAGTTATTTATATAGAGGCCATAGCCCGAGCCGAGACCCTGTGGGCCTTGCAGGTGCTCGTAGTTGCAGACGAAATGAGTCGCTTATTTTTGGTTGGTTTTGACCCTGGGTAGGGTATATAGATTGTTTGATTGGTTTGCACCATCCGGCTTACGGGGTTGGTATTGGTTCTTGCGTTTCTTGCTATATATGTATTTATGTGTCATATACTAGTTAATAGATAGCAGATCACCACGACGCATGCAGTACGCTCCTCGCCCTAATGCTACGTAAGTCTCGATCCAAATTATATCGCCTACAAATTCGCTTATTTCTCGCATTCGTAATTGCTAGTTATGTTGTTATTATTCAGTTGTATTCGCTGTTTTGGTATACTCAAGATTTCCGTTGGTACCGACGCCCATTGGGGCGTTTACATTTGGCTCGGCAGTACTCATAGAAGAGGAGGCGATCCTCGTGATTCCATCCAGGTATAGAGCTACCGCCTCCGTCATCCTGAGCTTGATATTCAGCAGGTGTAGTTCATTTTCTTTAGCGTATGGGGTAGGCCTGGGCCCCGTCCCGACCATTTTATCGCACTATGAGGCTTGCATTGTATATATATATATATATCTCCGTGGCGCCGCGCACTGGGGTGAGGCCGTGAGTTTTGTCTTAGTTGTTTAGCATTTCTCGATTGTGTTGCCGTGTGGGGCCATAGTCTCGATAGTAAAGTGGTGACCTTGTCTACTACATAGTTATACAAGTATTCTTGCGTGAGTCACGATGACTAGACAACACGGTGGCCTTTGCCGGCCCGCAGGTTCCCTCTTTATAAGTATGTTTCAGTTAGCCGAAATTATTTCAGTGGCTATAGGCCTGGGCCACCTGAGGTCGTGATGCATGTACTGCTATATAGCCCGTTGTTCCCGTGAACTGAGATGTGAGCCAGCTGTGCACCGTATGTGCTTAGGCTCACCGCCAGCGCCTCAGTCCTCCTAGCACCAAAGCGCTCATACCCCCAAGGCGGGGCGTGACGATCGACCTCAACCTTTGGGTTCTATTTGACAATCGACCGCTATATCTCACCAGGAGGTGTAATTGGGCGACATCAAATTTTGGCGTCATTGCTGTGAATACTATTAAGGCTTTTGTTAATTGTGTTAACTTTACTATTGGTTCTTATTTTTGTTTTCTTTTGTTGTTTTGGTTGCTTGTTGTATTAGGTTCTGTGGCATGCCCGATACTAGAAGTCAAGAAAATCCCATGGTTCCAATTGATCATAAACTCGTTAACATTAAGAAACCTAGAAGAATGGCCAACATCCAAGAGCAGAAAACTGTGGACTAAGCCATAGCAACAATGTTGGTCAAGAGCAAGCTCGGCTAGAGATCATGAGTTAGCCGGAGTTGCGTATACGCCGTCTAGCCACGTAAGCCGAACGAGCTGGGATGACCTGCAGGTCCGTAACACTGACACCGATATTTTGATGAGGAAGATGATGCGTATATAGACGGAAGATGGTGCCACCGGAGCTATAGTCCCTCCTCCTTGTCCTACTAGAGCGAAGTCACATTACCACACGATAGTCCACCATTAATATGAAGAATATGTCACGCATCTAATGATGCCCATGCTCACCTCGACAAATTTCGCGGGAATTTGCAAGGCATACAAGCACCGCGGTGAGCCAGACGCCTATCGCATCGAAGCGACCCCATTCTCTAGGGAGTGAGGCAACGATGTGGTCAATGAGCTGCCGAATGATTCCATCCCTACTTGGGGAGCTAAGAGAGATTTTATCAAAGGTTATTCCCTCCATCCAAAGTATCATACTTAAGGATGAGATATATAATTTCAGGCAGCTAAATTCTGAGGCACTCCATGTGACCTGGCTGCATTTCAACAAAAGCTCAAGCACAGCCAAATCACGTAATTCCGATGACACTGCTAGAGATGTTTATAGGTTCGAATGCCAATACCAAGCAGGATGATACCGTCTGGGAGGAAATTTTATGAGTCACGCTACGCAGATCAAGTGAGTCGCTCAGAGAGATCACCAAAACCAACCGAGCTTGGAACACTAGAGAATCGTAGGTTTGGCTGGTCTTGTGCTGTTGGCATGTCCGCTAAATAGAGAGAAGAGATGAAGAGCATGATCAAGATATAACATAGATAAATACTACCACAAGTTGTTTACAAGACTTGACGGGAGTTGGAGCAGAAAAGGTAAATGTTGTAGGTTCTCAAGGCAAGGCCCCGAGAAATAATGGTTGCGAGTCTGAGGCCCGAAGAAGAAGTAAATTATTTGAATGATCGAGGGCTGGGGTTCCGAACCAACACCCAAGGATCTAACCAGGACTCTTGGCGTCAAGGTCATGGAACTAAGGTCTAACTCTACAAAGATAATAATTACAATTCCACACACCGAGATAACGGGGAACTAAGAAGCGCGAGGGAGTTCAAAAATGATAGAGGCGGCTCTTACGTTCCACCAAGAAAACGTGAGACAAAACAGTCCAAGCGGTTCAAGGGTTGAGGACACGCTCTCCAAAGTACTTAAGCAGATGGAGACAACAGAGCCACTTTAAGGAGCTCCTGACCGATAATTTCGGTTTAAATCAAAAAGTGGAGTCTCATTCACGCGATCGTGAAGATTGAGCAACAGATGAGCCAGATGTCTATTGCAATAAATTCAGAGGCAAAGGCACACTTCCCAAAGAATATCGCAAAATCAAAATTATTACCACATGGCGGTCACTACTAGAGCTGAAGGCTACAAACATTCCCCAAGGCCGCTTGTGGTTAAGGAGTCGAGAAGACCGTGTTGATAAATGATGATTGTGTAGTGGATTTGAAACCCATCTTTGGTTGGGGGGCTCGTATATGCAAACTGCTCGAGTAGTGCAAGCGAGCCATGAGATGCCCAGCGGAAGGAGAAGAAGGCACAACAAGAACTAACAACAATCCCTGCACTCTCCTCCTCCTCTATCCCCGCTTGAAGAAGAAAGCTCAAGATGGGAAATATCAAAATTTTATCTCTATTCTCAAACAATTGTGGTGAACATCCCATCAGCCGAGGCACTGAGAAAATGCCCTGACATGCCAAATTCATGAAGGACCTCGTCACTAAAAGGACTAGAAGTTTGATACCTCGCCGATAATTTCGCACTACCGTGATGCCATCATCATACGGGTCCTAGCACTAAGAAGGAAGACCTGTGTGTGTTTACTATATCTTTGCACCATTAGGAGGTTGAGTTTGCAAGGGCGCTTTGTGACTTGGGAGCAAGATAAATCTAATGCCGCCAGCATTGTTTAAAAAGTTAGGCTTGGGAACCCCACACCGACTACCATGCCAAGCAACATGGCCGAGAATGGTTAAAAAGTCGGTGGGGATTTTGTTTGAAATATTGGTCAAGGTGGAAAATTCATATTCTCAAAGCAGATTGCGATTTTGACTCGCGACGCGATTCTCGAGGTCCCCATCATTTTGGGGCGACCACTCGCAATGTGCAGGGCCTCAGTAGATGTGGAGGTGCCGCTTGAAATTTAGATTGAACAAAGAAGAGTTCACCTTCAACATTAGCCGAACCATGGAACAACCAAAGGAATTCAACATAATTTCAAGATTGGAGGATGGAGAAGAGTCACTTGGATCACTCGTGTAATCTGAGGCTTGCATCGTGCAGCAATGTTAAATCAAGCTCTACATGGGAGGCAGCCCATGGAGGTGTTTTTGATGAAGTCTCGAGTAGCCAAACACTCCACGTCGTGCCGCAACGTTAACTCAAGCGCTTCTTGGGAGGCAACCCAAGTTGTAAATGTAAGAAATAGTTAGTGTTCACGTTGTTGATGGGTGCAGAATGTAAGCATGGAAAATCAAGTTGGAACCAAAATCGAAACTTCGCCCGTGCAGAAATCACGTAACGAGCCGTCCGACTCTGACGACTGCTCAATCAACTGGGTGGAACAAAACTCGCAGAAAATTGGGAGAAAATGGGCGACTTAACGATTCATGTCTTCAAGAGACGAATCGTCAGGTCCCCCGCTCAAGTACACCGGAGCAAAGCATGAATTAAAAGAAAAAGGTTGATAACTAGCCACTCAACAAATCGTTGGGATACCAAACCAGGTCGTTAAGTTGCCCGTCGTGAAGCTGCCACCACCATGACCACACTCGTGTCACGACTGGGTGACCCCATAAATTATTACTTGAGTCGTAGGTCCCGGTGTAAGTTTACTAAATTCCACTAATTTACATGCAAAGGCTCAACGAGCCATTTAAGAACTTAACGACTCATCACATCAAGGTCTTGAAATTTAATTAAACATGCAACCCGACCTGTGACTGAATTAGGTAGTTTTTTAGATCCATAAAGAACCCGATTTCTTTTTCAACAAACTCTCCCCATTAAAACTTAAACACACACAAAAACTTCAAAATTTCCCTCTTCTCTTCTTCTTCTTCTTCACTCAACACCATTGACAAGACCTTCATCACCGCACGCCCCGCTACTAAAGCACACTCACGAAAAGAATCGCACTATATCTCCGATCAATCAAATTGAGTAATCTTCCCCATGAAATTTCGAATATTTCTAAACAAGAATTGTTGAGGACCCATGTTGTGAATGAGCTTTGAATGTATTTTGATTCATCTTGTGTTTATCTGTGTCTCGATGAAAAAAACCCTAAGAAGATTTAAATTTTGAATCGTATTACCCGGGTTGGGATTTCAGATTGGAAAGTTTCATGTTTTTGGAATTGAAATTAGGAAATAAGATGAATTTGCATCACGCAAACCTAAACTCTTGAGCACGAGTTATATCACGGTCGCTGGATCACCAAACCACCTACGCTTAGCTTGTCCTAAGTGGTAACATAGCTAATGAGGCAAGGTAATTTCTCACGACCGACTCCAACAATGTCAACGACTCATCGGGACTATTCATCAAGTACACTGACCAACATGAGCAAAGTAATAGTTTCGAGACAACGAGTGACCTCATGTGGCAACGACTATTTAGTCACCACAGACCATCGCACTGCATCAAAAATATTTTCTATTTCATTCTCATACCAACATTGTTTCCACAGTACAATGGTTCTGTGAGGTACACCAAAAGAAGGGTCCAACCAAGTAAGCAAGCACCCGAGCGTAGTCAACCTCATACCGTCAACCGCGTGATGATCCATCTCCTCTTAAGAGTCGAGTGGCTCTGACGAGGAATAAGAAGTAGTAGAGGAGAAGTTAGTGAGGAGATTCACTGCAGTTAGGTCACCTAAAGTTCAAATCCAATGTTTCTTGGTCGATACTTCCACTCCACTGAAGAAGGGACCCACCAATCACACTAACGAATGCTGTGGCCGTTGCTGCACTTGTTCCCGAGGCTCCCACAACCGGGAAAACACCGAGACAGTTGATGAATCACATGCCTAGTGAGGGGATTCATATAACGAAATGGGCAGAGACCTCGATTGGTCAAATGAGCAATCGAGAAATGTACTGGTGTGTCCATGGTGACGTGCTATATTCAATCGCGATATTGCTCCCAATGAGGAAGGCACCGAAAGAGCATATACGAGGAGCGTAGGCCGGTCACTACAGTGGATGAAAGATCTTCCCCGAGCTGCGCATTTGATAAATAAAAGTTTCGAGTGGTTTGTTCGAACCTTCTGCCAGCCTACAACCCATGTTTGGTTCGAGAGTTCTATGCATCCACATGCAACCACCTTCCGCAAATAAGGTTGGTAATAGGGGGCCAGATTGGAAGAAGAGGCCGACATTGACTCGTGTGTTGGTGAGAGAGACCTGGCTGACATTTCGAGCAACAATCTCCGAATGCCGACTGCCGATTATCGTGCCCGTTGAAGGTGAGAATTTGATCACAGTTATCCGAGTCAAGAAGGTAAAAAAAGAAGCTTGGACACAGAGCGAATCCAATAGCACACTTGGTTGTCTCTAGTTATTGCTATGAGAGGTCCACTAGTTGAATGGCTGATGGTACAGAGTCGCAGATAAAGAAGGCTGCATTGAATTTTCTCAGCAAAGTTTTGGTGGTCGCTATGCGCACGTGTCAAAATAACCAAAGAATGACAATATCCTTTCACTAACAGAGTAAATTTGGTAGCTAGCATAATGGGAGGTATGCCATCAACTTCCCAAGATATATTGCAGGAGATTCGAGAGCTGGCAATCAATGACGACACTACCATTCATTTTCCATGTTTGATTGATAGACTCCGTCGGGTTAAAGGTACCGATATTGCCATCAAGGACCGCAGAGTAGTGGTTCGTAAGAAGATTACCAATATTGGGTTGATTTGAGATGATACAAATCAGACGGGCGAGGAATCGTGCAACCGCATTCATGGAGCACAATATTATCGAGGTATTTGGCAATGGATGCGCATCGATGTAGCACAGTCACAATTGCACTGAGCCTATGGAGGCGCTGTAGACAAAGGGAAGCTGAGGTTGGCGTATGCAAACAATACCTCCACAATTGCGATGTCCCCGAGTCTTCATCTACCGCAAGAGCTCCAGACCACCGGGGCTGCGCTCTACGAGCCACCACACTCGGCCTACCATGGTTTCAGGAATTTTTGGTTGATATGGATAGGCGGCTAGCTAAGTCCACAAGAAGCAAGAGGCACACATTTTCTATAGGTCAAAGTCTTGATGGACCAAAGTTAAGCCGCGGGTGTCAAAGGAGTTGGAGACACTGCCCGCTCAAAGGTATGGGTGACTCGGATGCTTTTTTGCAGGAGAATGGACAGCGCTGCATGGCTAAGGTGCCGGAGCTATCTAGATGGTACTCAGAGCTAGGAGCACTATGATTCAAGGTGTGGGACTTGGCCGACGATATATAGCCGCAGCATTTCCAACGGCATTTCCGTGATATATGATGAGTTTGAAGAGGAATTGCCACCTATTTCGATTTTATCACGGAAGGAGCCGGTGGCACAGATAAGGGGAAGAGGCCTCGTGAGGAGGAAAGTGTTGAGGATGATGTTTCTCTCATCCGCGCTAATAATGGGAGGAGTGAGATGGAGAGAGCACCGCATGACCAAGAGAGTGAGGCTCCACTGCAGAGCCGTAGATCGAGGCGGCGAGAGTTCGTGGAGAAGGCACGAGCTCTTTTGGGTTTGAGAATGCACCGATTCAAGCTGGTAATATTGGAGATGACATTGGAGGTGTATCTACACCCTCCACCGATCAGGAAATAAACCTAGGTCGCACTATGTTCTCATTTTCTTAGTGTTTATTTAGGAGGATGCGCTAGATCTACGATGATTTCTTGATTAAAGTGGGGAAGGATACCTTTGCATTCTATTTTGTCAACATAACCCGAGGGTTTTTCTTGCTTTGATATCTTTTCCTCCGCGTTCCAACCAGAACCGACATGTTTAGGATTTTATTTATATTTTTTTGTGTCACTTGGAAGAAAGTAGGAACCGAAAGGGCCAAGAGTCAAATTGTTGAAAATAACCGTTGTTTGATAATTTGAGACCCCTTTCAAAAATTTGTATATGTGTATGTGAAAGCTGAGGCAAGTATAACCTTTGTGAATCTTTGTACGGCATTGAAACTCAGGAACTTGTTTATCATTGCATGACCTACCTCGAACTAGCGATTGGGTGTAGCGATGATGTTGACCTATGTTACGTTTGGAGTGAGGTTTAATGAATAATTCGTCAGGCCAATCTAGAACTTTTCCCGGGCTTGGCCGTACCGAGATAGCAGGATAGGAGACTAGGAAAGGATCATAGACCGTTTTTAATTTATGAGTCCACTTTACTTCAAAAGACCTACCAAAGTGAATAAAAATCCATTGATCCAAATGCTTGAGCTTAAATTAACCTTTTTTGTTATACACCACCACATGCCTGATTTTACTATGAATGAACCCGTTTCACCCCCGGTCCCTCCTTGGAAATTGTAAACCTCAACTCGAAAATCCAAGTTGGGGTAGCCATTATAGTGGGTGATGCATAAGAGTCGTGGAAAGAAAATTGGGTAATGAAAAGAAAAAGAGCGGACGTGGTATGCATGATGAAATAAAAATAAAAATTATTGTCAAAAAGCAAGAAAGAAAAGAGAAATAATGTGACATCAATGAAAGTGCTCAATAAAGAGAAACCGCATTCATAGTTGCAAACAAAAGAAATGAAGCGTAAAAGTGGGAAAAAGGGAGAAAATAGAAATAAAGGTGAAAAGTGGAGTCAAGAGGCATAGTTCCAAGGAGGGTAGAGCTACTAATTCCATATGTACCATACTCAAACCCGAGCCTAGCATAATCTTAGAAAGTCCTACAAATTGATCCTAGCTACTTGTCCAAAAATCGAGGTATTGAGCAAAGGCAAGCCTCTGGTATTGTATGCACACAGATCACTTTTCATAGCGAGTGACTCTTACCTAGTCCCAAGAGGAATTTATTGACATAATCATACATTTGTGTGAGTATGGGACTTTTTTGAGGTGAGAGCATTTGATCAACAAAATCGTCTCGCAAATTGTCCGGGGTCAAGGTTATAGATTTATGTGCATGTTGCGTGATGATTTTTCCATGTCTTGATTCTCCGTGTTGGTGAAGCTGAAAATTTGCATATGCATAGTAAGTTTGTTGATAATGGTGAAGGAGGGTTAGAAAATTTGACTTTGATGTGTGTAATTGTGACTGCCGTAAGTTTTCTGAAGTTCTTCACGACTGTGAGCCGTTAGTTATTGTTTGTTTTATTCCTTTATTTATTTTTTCCGACGACATGCAAAGTTCTGCTGAGGGTGTGTTGATGTGCCGTGATTTTACTGTACTTTCAATGTTTAAAACCAAGAAATTATGCACATTTGATGTTTATATAGGTATGATATGTTTGTGCTTAATGTTATAAATAAAATAGGTTCTTGGAGGAACTAAATTAATGCTGAAATTAACTAAAAGGTGACTTTCAGCACTTCACGAGTCGCTATGTGGAGGCAAAACTCTGCTGCTTAAGGCAATGGGCAAAATATGGAGTTTGGAAGATCCAAGACAATGTACTCCGACGAGTTGGAGGAAACAACTCTACAACCGGTAACGAGTCGTGAGGTCAACCGTGAAGGCTGAGAAAGGAAATTCCACCAAGTGACCAAGGTAGTTGACGCACAGACATCATGAGTCCTCGCTACGAAGGAATGACTCGCTGGGCGTATCACCGGGACCAACCGTAAGGTGACCGGAATTTCGAGGAATGAGACTGACGAGGGACCTAAATAACTCGTGCTCGTACACGAAGAGTCATAGGTGACTCATTGCCAAGACTGGGTACGTTGTTGAGGATGAGACTGCTTTTTGGCAAGAAACGACTCGTTAGAGGATCAAATGAATCATCACTAAGCCTGCCACCGCGACTGGTTTTCAGCTTTTAATTAGAAAAAGGATTTCTTGGTACTATAAATATACAAATAGGTTTATTTTTGAAAGAGAGGATTCCTTAAATGATTTTTAGACGATAGAGAGAGACGCTTTTATTAGTTTTCAACTATAATCGTTGGTATTGATCAGCTTTTTCGATTCAAGAAACAAAAGCAACATTGAATTTTTATTCATCTATTGTGGAGTTTTTATTCAATCTACGTGGATTTATTCTACAATAATTGTAGTTGCAATTATGATTTCTTCAATATTTTGTGATTGCAATAATACAAGTATGAGCATAAACCCATAAATTAGGTTTTTGGAACCAAGATAATCAATATACATAGGTAAAAACACTTAAAGGATTTCTCTGAAACTGAGTTTTATGCATGTAGGCCATTTTCCCTTCGCTTTGATTGATTCTTGATGGTTGCAACGCTAGGATCATTTTGTTCTTACTTACCGGACTAAGAAGGTAATGAATGGGAAAAGGGATTAACAACGGAGACTTGAGGCTATCAACCATCTAATAGCTTCGAACTTGTCCGGGAGGATAGCTAAGTCGATATTAAGGGTAAGGGCCAACTCAAAGTACACCCATATACGTAATTCAAGTTGTGTGGTGATAATCATCTAGATAGGGGACACAATTATTTATGTGAACATAACTTGCTAATATTGCATGTTAAACACCTAATAGATCACTAGTGTATAAGCCTGCGGTTAAGAAATCTTGGGGAACACAATCCTAATAAATCAAGTAATTGAATACAAACCAAATTTGATTTCAACATTTAGTAATTTTACTTTTGTTTATTATTCTATATTTTTTCCCTTTGGAAATAAGTAAATCAATAGTAATAGTTATTCTCATCAACTTAAGTTCTTACCATATTCTCGTAGGATCGAATTCCTCAACCTTTGCTGAGTCTCTATATTTGACAATCGACCGCTTATATCTCAATTCATAGGTGAATTTGGCGACGTCACTAACCTATCCAAATTATGATCACATATTGATAATGACACGCCATCCACTACTCATGCATACTTTTCTACATAATCTCTGTACATGACACCCAACCAAACCCCATGCACGCACCTAAATCCCGTCCGTTTCCTCAATTTTATACCCATATATGTTTTTCTAATCAAAGTCTAGACTCAAAGTAAGAAATAACATACCTCGACGCCAAGACGTTGTAGTAGCACCCGTGGGACTTCATTTCGTCTGCCTCGATTCAGAATTCTTAGTGGAGGATTGACGAGGAAGATGGTGGAACCACATTCTTGGAGGCTACACTCTCCCCTTCTTTGGTGGAATATCTTAAAATCTACCTTAGGGCATTTTTAGGAGGAAACCCTTCTTATAATAGGAGTTGGGTTGTGAAATAAACTTAATAATCTGGTTCGGTTTGCGTCTCTCACATAAACATCACCACCTTTGCTGCAATGAGCTCGCTTATAGCAACCAACTAGCTATTATGGTGAAACTCGTCTGGTTGGGCCCACTTACTCTATCTTACTCGATATTCGCTACTTACAATTCGTTATTTCAAAATAAAAATTTCATACCAATAAAATTTTAAATTCTTATGCTCGTATGGCGTAAGATTCAAAATAATTACTAAAAGGGTCGCTATCAATTAAAAAATACGATATATAATTTGAGATGAAGGGAGTACCATAGTTTGTCTAAATTTTGATGGTAAAATCTTGACTAGCTAATGCTATTTTACAAATATTGGCACTCAAGTCACCTTAACTTTATAATATTTTACTTGAGACGGGTCAAGAATTTTTAAATTGGTCAAAAAAATTTCAACTCAATTCAGCTACATATATATATATATATATATATATATATATATATATATATATATATATATATATATATATATATATATATATATATATTTACTAGTATGTGGACATGTGCGTTTGCACGTGTGATTCCTTTGATAGTTTTAGACTTATAAGAAGATATAAATAATATTAGAATATACATATTTGATGAGTAACTCAAAATTTAAATTAGACAAAGCACACACCGATAAATGATGAATTTCATCGATTAAAATTTGATTTAATAATATGGACTTAAACGAAGAGATTATCATAAAACTTTCATTTATTACAAGAAAAATGATGATCACAACGTTATGATCATAAAAATAAAATATAATAATAATGAAAAAAAGATTAGATGAGAAAATTTAATTATATATGGTATCTCCGTCCGCTTTTCTTATCATAAAAGGTCAAACTTAAACGTAACTTCAAGCAGAATTTTCACGGTTTGTATTATCATCTTTTAGCAATAAGAATAAATGATTCTAATGTAATTTAAGTATTTTTTTAAGATTAAAAAAAATTAAAGCTTAACAGAAAGTCCTTGAAAAGCAAAAACCTGTTTCACTATGAAAATAAGTAGGTATTTATGGGGCCCCAAGCATCCTAGCTTTACGCTTAAAGACCAAAACGTCTGTGTTTGTTTGTAGAAAGTAAATGTACAATCAGTATAAGAATATTTCTTACCTAAGAATGAGGATATTACAAAAATAATAATATTTGAGAACTTCAAAAATAAATATTTGAAAAGTAAAAGTACACTTGCAATTTTATATTTGAAAATTTTCATTTTATAAAAACTTAATCTTTGTTGTACTTCTGTTATTCAAACCAAGTTTTTCCGTGAATGAATATAGCACACTGAAATTTTGGATTGAAAATCAAACACAAACTCACTTTTTGGATAGCAAAACTTTTTATGTGTCACATTTAATAATATTCAATATATTAAGTCATTGAAACAAATCATACACAATTTATTTATTAAAATTATTAAATATGGGACAAATCAAGTGTTGATATTTGGGCTATTTTTTGGGGAGGCAAATGGACGGCCTGCACCACCAATTTCTTATCTAAGTAATTTATTATAAAGTGTTTAATGATTTAATAATATTTATGGTAATATAAATTATTTTTTAATAAATTACAAAATTGAAAAAATTCAAAAACACAATCAACAATTTTAACTTTTCTAAATATTTTTAAAATTAAATTAACTTTTTAAATTTAACTTAGGTTCTTCTCACTTTTAAAACAAGATAATTATTAAAATATAGTAACTATATTTTATTAAATTTATAATTCAAATATTTAGAACATATATTCATCATTTTTGGAGAGCAATTGTTTTTTCAAAAGTAGAATTTATCCACATTCTACTAATAGACGTAAAATATATTTTAAAATTTTCTTCACAAAATTAAAAAGTTAAAGGTAATTAAAAGACATGAAATTTATCATAAATACAATTATTTAATATCGTACTACATATTACACCCTAACATCACGTAATGATATAATATATTTTCGCAATTAATTTTTATAGCAACTCATCCTTCATTTTTGATGATTCGCTCATAAAGTTATTATTTTTCAATCAATGACCAATTTATAATTAGAAATATAAGATTTGAAAAGTATAATAAATTTATATTCTTGAAAATAAAAGAAAAGAAATGTCACGCCCGCCTAGTGGGCGCATGACCTAAGTACATGGTGCCCTACTAGGACCTCGAACCGCCGGACTAGCCGAGCCTAAGCACTTCCGGCGCTGCCTCGCCTAACTCCTGGGATTCAAGGAAACGACGGCTATATAACAGCCTGTAAATACAGCTCCCTCCGGCCGACTAGGCCTATAGCCACATGTAAGAAAACAAATACCTGCAATAACCGAATCAATAGGAACCTATGCGGCCGATGCCACCACGTCAGTTTGGGCTTATTTCGAATCAAGAAACAAGTAAGCAAACTACTACGTGACCGACAAGATCACCACTACCAACCAAATAAGGCCCCACACCGCCAAAACAACCCAAAAACATACACACTACCACGACCGGTACAAATAACCACAGGAATATACAATCATAAGCCTCTAAGGATAGATAAGATGGTCTGGGATGTGGTCCCTACTACCCATACCGTACAACAAAAGAAAAGGAATAAACCTCTAGTTGTTAAGCTCGATGACAGAGTCGATGACTGGGTGGGCTGGGGATGAAATTACGACGGGCCTCGCTCTACGAAATTCCAGGTAATGCAACACTTAAAACGGGCGCGCACCACTGTACCGAGTATGCAAAGCAAAAATCGAACTTAATCAAGATAAACAAGAAACTAGTAGTTACCGAAATGACAGAGGATAGCTAAAACTCGTCTAGAATAACAAAATCGTGGCACTCAGCTTAACTGCATCGAAAGAAGATAAGAATAATACCGTCGAAGCAAGTGTCCCGCTATTTATCAACTTAATAAGTAAATATATATATATATAGAATACAAGAACCTGCTACCAACCCCCATAAGCTTCCAAGGTGTCAATCAACACGCAATCTATAAACCCCTACCCCGGTCAAACCATCCAAAATAAATTCACTCCACTCACCTAACAATCCATGAAAGCACCCGCCGTCCCTAGGTATGTGCCTGCCTTCGGGCCCTCGACTATAATCAGATTCCGAGTCCTGTGAGGACTCCTCAGAATCGTAACCGAGACTGTGATTCCGCAATTCCGTAATTTGTGACCGGGCGCAAGCGCTCGATTGTGGTATGCTATAATGCCGATCAGCCCGCGCGGGGAATGCCGCATCCCATCTTCGTCCTATCATGGACGCATGCCACTTGAGTGACGTATCCTCACCGGGGCGGGCGGTCGATTACGCCTATTAACTTTGGGCTGGCATGAAGCTCTAAGGGTGCCTACATATCACAAACAAGTCTCAACAAGCAACAAGACCACACATAACATGTATATTAAATCAAAATACTATCCATGTTCGACATATTCATTCTAATCTCTTGCCTAATTAAACTGAGCTCGGGATAAGATCTTGCCGCCTAATGCCGATTTACCACTTTATTTCGGATATGACATAATAATACAAACATACTTAATACCTCATTTTCAGCTTCTGAATTTATTTTATTTTACTATACTAGAATTACTAGCTTGTCGAAGAAACTGCTTACATACCTCAAGCTTGCTCGCTCCGCTAATCTGTATAACTCGGTCAATATTCGCCTATTTCTTCCAACCGTATTCACATTCATAGCAATTAGAACTAAATTCATCAATATTCTGGAAGAAAATACTACTTTGAATATATATATATAGCCCAAACTTTGAATTATCGAAAAACAACCGAAAACTCGCTATTTCTAAGTCCGCATGGGAGAAATACTCACTTTAGGGCTAGGAAAAAAAGAGATAAAAGGAAAATTGAAAAAGAAAAAAAGAAAAGAAGATATTCTTTTAAAAAATAAGAATTAACCTCACACTCTCAAGGAGAATGCATTGCACTTTTTATGCCACATAAAAACATATAAGGGTGCATATATTTCTATTTTTAAAATAGTTCAGATCCTCGCAAAGTCGGGAGCCAGAACAACAATTTCGGGCAGTTAGAGCGTGTTTTGACAAATTATTTTGATGAAATAACTTGATCTCGCCATAATAATAATTATTTTCTTCTTCAATATAAAACATGAACATGGAAAAAATTGAAACCATGAGAAAAAGATAGATTTTAAGACAAGTATAAAAACATACACAAGTTAGAGATTGAATCAAAGATATTGATAAATTAAATTATGCAATTATAAAAACATATAAAAAAGTTGGAGGCTGAACCAAAGGTGTTGATGAATTAAATATGTAATTATAAATTCTTTTTATAGGAGCGGAATACTACTTTAGAAAAATTAAAAAAAATCGTAATAATCAAAAAGGAAGATGAATCACAATATGAAAAAGGAAGAAGAAAGATTAAAAATGTTAGCATTCATTTTGTGCATATATTAATTAAATAATAACTAATTAACAATTTTTTAAAATTAAATTATATAATTATAAGTTCTTTTGTAGAAGTAGAAGAATTTATAAATTAAAAAAAAAAAAAAAATTAAAAATATAAATATATTAGGACTTATTATAAAAATAAAAAATAACAAAAAGGAAAAAAGAAGAAAACCTCACGTAATTATTAAAAAGGGAAAGAAAAAACTTTTATGGAAAAAAGGAAAAAGGGGGTTTTCAAATTTAAAAATAAAAAACCAATAAAAAATTAAAAAAACTCAAAATTCATAAAAAAAAAAAAACCCCAAAAACCAAAAAAAATAAAATAAATAAAAAATTTTTTTTGATTTTTTTACTTTTCTTATTTGCTTCTTTTATTTTGAATTCAATAATTTTTGTTTATTATAAGTAGAAAATTCAATATAATAAATAAAAGGTGATGGAATAATTAAAATAATAATTTTAAATAATAATTATGTTAAAATAGTAAATTCCATAATTTTATCTATCGCAGAGTCTTTTAATAAAGAGCAAAAAACTTCAATCAACATTTTTAAAGATATTCAATATTTATAGATAAGAGATTAGTTGCTTTCTGTCCTAAGAAGAGTGAAAGCAAAGCATTAAGTGCTTTGAAAATATTTTAAATATTAAAATTAAATTTATAAATAAATAATTATATATTTAAATAAATTAATGTTAAACTGGTAATAAGCAGCTTTTAAGTATTTGATATGAAAGTGCTGATAAGCCCAGAATTTATTATTGAAAGATCTATATAATTATAATATGATTCAGATATAAATTACTTTTAAGTTCTAAGTCAATTAAATAAGAATTTTAGCATAAGTATATGATAATTAATAATTGACTAACATTTGGTAGAAACAAGTAATAATTAAATGGCGTACAAAAACCAGCTCGGATAGAAAATACAAAATTAATGCATTATTGCTGAAATATCTTGGATCCTCATAATAGAGTTATCTAGTAATTAACAAGTACTAATAGGCTTTTAAAGTAATATCAATACGATTTTTCTTTGGAAAAAGTAAAACCAAATTTATAAAACTTGAGAAAAGTCTCTTTTTATTCATGATAATCACACCTAATAAGATTGATCCATACTTTTCTTTTTTCTTTTTATAAGAATGACATAATCAATGATGCCATAGACCACAATATATAGATATTTTCACTTGAGTTAAATAATTAGTTATATAAAAGTCCTTCTTGGTAAGGCAATATCATCTGTTTGTTCCTGACGACAAAATAAGGCGGGGTTGGGTTTGAAAATAGGTGAGGAAATGAAGTTTATTTTTTTGAGTTCCAAAGGAAATGAAGTTGACGTAGGAATATATGCGGCAGAAGTATAGTGAATCACATGCGTTTGATAGCGTAATTTGGCGAAAATCGAAAGAAAATTGCATACTCCTCTATTTTGGCCGAATCTCATGTTTTCAATAGAATCAAATTAACCTTAAAACATATATATATATATATATATATATATATATATATATATAGGAGGCAGGTGGGCGCGGCGTGAGCCCATATTGCCAAAGTCGGGCACAACGCGCGCTCCAAAGCGTCGGGCTGGCTTGGCTGCGGGCATGGTCAGTGCGCTTGGCCTCCGACTCCAACCTCCCCGCTCGCCGACTCCGAACTCGTTCATTCATCTCCCAAGCCTTTTCCGTGTTTCGCACTCTAAAACCCTCAACATACGTATGAACGCACCGCTAAATGATAGAACTTATAGGTGTAACATTTTCCTCCCTCCCCCCCCCAAGGAACATTCATCCTCGAATGTAATCTTCAAGCTTAAAAACTCAACTCTTTAACTAATGCCGTAGAAATTTTGGCAGAAAGTCTCCTCCGTGAGCGTGGACTATTCTAGAGAACCTAAAACACGTAAAAGTTCAACATGCGCTACAAGACGCTTACTTGGTAAATTCAAAGCATAGGTTTGCTACATATATGTAAACAATCGCTAATAACGCGTAACTAAAATCAATTGTATAACATCTTAAATGATCTCGCTTTAACTTAAATTGTCTCGAGAACCGTATATCATCGTCATAGTCACATTATTTGTAGTTTTTCAATTCATTTATTCTATATTTCTTGCTCCCCACACGATACCCTAATAAGCTACAACTTTGCTCCCAAGATGGCTCCCGTGAACTATTAGAGTCCTCTGGTGGAATAAGCCGTACCTTGAACATCCTCCCTTGAATCAATCCTCGAGAGCAAGGTCTTCTACGTGCTTAGGTAACTTTTCCTCATGTGCCACCCGCCGATCTTCCGAGGTCCGATAAGGTCTAATGAATCTAAGGCCGGGCTTTGCCTTCTTATCAGATCTCCTAAGAGGTTCTCAAGAATGCCCAATACGCTCAATCCTTAATTCCCTACACCATACGTTGGAGTACGACTCCTAATGGCCCCCGCTGCGCACATCTTTCCCAATAAGCCGCACTTACTTCGTTTGTCCTGTATTAGTATGCCCGATTCAACTACCTCCAAATTAACGCTTTAGGTCATATAGGCCCCGTATTTCGCCTATAATGATCTCCAAGTATCCGAATCGGTACTGTTGGTCATTTGTCCGGGTACTGGAAGTTGTACTGCTAATCTCGCCCCAATCCGACCTAACACCCTTTCCAACACCTACTATGAGTCAGGCCTTTTGCACACTCGGGGCATTATGTAGTCGCGATCATTTCTTTAGCATTCAACTCAATATGGGCTTTAATCAAACGTAATTTTGACGCAAGGATGAGTCGAATTACCAAATTTCGTTGAAAAGGACTCATTGTGGCTAAATTTACACCCATACAGAAAGCAACCCTATCGCTATATTCGTCGTGCTGCCAACTATTCTCTACTTCCACGTGGCGTTAACTATCCTCGAATTAGCCTACTGGATTCCCACGCCCAACCTTCCCCGGGCCGGTCATCGAGCTTTTATGCTACGACTCAACAATATCTTCCTCTTCCCGTGCCATCAAGAGGTCACTTACAACCCGATGTGTGTTTTCTAAACTCTCAAAGGAGGAGTACGTATACGGTGCACCTTTGTTATAGTCTACTAATGAAGTCATGCCATCTTGGGATGGCTGGCCGACTCCCAGTCTCGTGACTCCGCACCTTATTACCTTAAAGGTCGATGACTCCTTACTGACTTGCCTCTGGCCGGTACTAGGTTAGAGTCTACGTGTCGTCACCCTTTTACCCCTACACCAGTGGTGATATCAGTGAACATTCTCCTAGGTTATAACCTCACTATCCCCTTAAATGTCCGCCCGATACGATTCGACATCTCGCCAAGTGGTCCCATGATCCCGCCAACCTACTACAATTTGGAGGTGACTTGTATTTTTCCGATAATTAGATACTCGTGCCTTCCCCTTACTTCTATGGCCGAGATTTGGGGTTCGTGGCCTCACATTGTACTCGACATAGATATTAATGAGAATTTACCGACTCGTATTGTTCTCGACTCCATACCGTGCCAATTTCGTCTCATATAGTCTCTCTATCATTCGACGTAACAAACTAGGGCTATGGCTATCACTCAAGTATGTTCTACCGTCATTAGCACACTGCGGCTGATCCACTATTTCTGCTCCGAGCTTTGCTATTTCCATGGGTTTATCGTTATGGACTCTCACACATACTTGAATGCTACCGCAATCTTATTCGCTTCGATGACATCGTGAGGGTCTAGGTGCAACTTGTAAACACCTGGGTCTTAATCCACTTTCAACCTTCGAAGTCAATAATTCTAGCCCTCCGTTACCTTTTATTATGGGCAACATGACATTGATACCATGCTTTCTGTTGTACTGAAAGAATAAACTGGGAAGTGTGAAGTAATCCTAATATTCATACCAGGCTAGGCACAAAATCCAACGACTCTAAAGGACGGGAGAGGTACAAACTTCGTGCAATCCTTCACGATTTTGTAGTCCAATGCTAACTATTTCCCGCCCAATTCTAAATGTTCATCGAGTGAGACAACCATATATATACTGTACTCCCGACCTCTTACTTTAAGGCTATAAAAGTTTGGGACTAGTTGGCATATCTATTATTTTACGAGGTTCCCGTGCCCAGAAAGCCAAAGGGAATTAAAAAGCATATTTGTTTCCGCCTTCAAAGTTGATTGTCCCTAACTGTGGCCCCTCATTGGTACATTCTCCTGGCCGTCGCAGCCTAATTTGTGGCTGGACGAGTCTTGTCTTATATCGTATATTACTTGACAAACATAACAATCAAATCTAGGTTCAACCCTATACAACTCAACTCTATAGCAATAACTGGAAAGAAGGAGGCACCATACTATCATGCCTCGTATCCTCCTACTTATGAATGTGGGTGCACAACATATTTATAAACAAGACTCTACTAGACACACCCTGCGTAATCCCTGATATGACTCCGCTTGATATCAAGTTTGGTCATGTCCCATCTCGGGAGGCATGACTGACACCTAATACCATACCGGAACTGGCCGACTGGGCTGGGCATAGCACCCTCGGTGCCTACTAGCTTACTCAAAATCAAGAAAAAAACTGCAATATCTTGGTTGTAAACACACTCTCGGCCAACAAGGCCACGCAACACTTGTAAAAGAAAATAACAACTCCAACCAATATAACATTAATAGGATCCTATTGGGCCGACAAGATCGACATGCTATCAGTTATAACGGAAAGAAAAATAAGCAGCTATACTAGGCCCCACGCAACCAACACATAAAATAAGACAATTGGACCCACACGGCCAACAACAACCAACTAACCAAAGACCGTAGTCCTGTAGTTTCGCAGTGAAAAATATTGACGGATAGTGGCCCTGCCTACCCAAATGCTATACAAATGAAAGACAAATAAACCTCTACCACCTCCGGCAACTCCAATGAAAGGAATCACAACTGGCCGACTCAATAGATGCTGGGGGAGGACCCCAAAATCTGTCCTGCCTAAAACCCGTTGTGCAAGTATGTAGTGCCCCATAAAGGTGTTAGTACTATGTACCACATGTAAGACAAGAATGAAAAAGCCGAATAAACGTTGATATAGAATTAAAAAGTAAAAATAACAGATGCGTAAATTAACCCGTGCTTTCTTATCCATAACCTACATCTAGTAAACACCACATGTATAGGAGCTAAGATTGTTCAACTATACACCTCATAAGCTATAATTAGCGGTGAAAGAATACAAACAAGAACCTCACCCGCTCCCATAAGTATGGAAAGTACAACCAAGATAGAATAACCACCTGGGGCCCCATAATCCCTAGCGAGCACACTTCAATCTATATACCTTATCATGTCAAAATAAGTCACAGTAATTCATAGCCAACCTGCGGTTTTAGATCAATTGGTTTCTGGTTTCTTGTAAAATGAAGCTCAGTCGTGACTTCTGACCTGAGGATTTGATTTATGTTTAATAGAAATGGTTGATTTAATAGATAAATATAAAAGTCGACATGGAATGATCATATGTTGGTCACTCCGACAGATAAGGCGTTTTTCTGGAGCTTATCCACACAGCCGCAGGCCGCACCAGTGATTTTGAGGTTGACGATGTTATTTGAAAGAAAATGACCTGATCACATTGCTTAATTGACTTGTGACAAAAGTCGTGATTTTGGCTTCTTATGTTTAATGCTAATTTCACTTGTAATAGCTCCGCATAGCCGCCAAGAAAGTGATACCTTTGCCTGTTACTCAGATGCAGGTCCTGGGTAAGGTTCTCATAACATAACTTTGATAGATCGAAAAAAAGAATCAATTGAACATGTCATGCCAGACAGTGATAACGTGAAGGAACTATAACTACAACAATCTTATTTCATTTAGATAACTGTGAAGGCATACTTAATTGGACATGCCTCGAGCAAGCCACCCCTAACCTTCCTGTGTA
The DNA here is from genome assembly GCA_018107945.1 of Datura stramonium. Classification (NCBI taxonomy): domain Eukaryota; kingdom Viridiplantae; phylum Streptophyta; class Magnoliopsida; order Solanales; family Solanaceae; genus Datura; species Datura stramonium. Next base: position 34,433 of record JACEIK010004022.1, read on the forward strand.
GTTTACTATGGTTCTCAACTAGAAGGTAATATTGTACTACTACAGCCTGCACTTTATATCTCAACTTGGTCTGCCTCTGCATTTTATGTATCTTCTCTCACGATCCCTAACCTTGTAGGCAAGTTTATCTAGACTCCGCCATTTTGTGGCAACCTCGTACTCCAAGTATTTCATAGCAGCAACCGCGCCGGGTCCCGCATCCGACCGCCGACGAGGTTCCCTCCTCGGGGTACTCACAAAGCCCATCCGACTGGGTGCAATTATAAGACTTCCGGGCGACCGTACGACAAATACTAACGATCGACTCACAGTCACTTGCGCTGTTAAACGGCTGCAGTCAGTCACCATTTCACTCGGGCACTCCTAATGGCGCCGACTGGGTAAGACCATCCTTATTCAAATTTTGGCCCCCGGAGGCATCAAGATACGCCTAACGGCCTCTCGGGCGAGCTTTATCGACTATACAGCGCCCCAACCGATAGTTGGTATCACCCTACTGCGCCCTCTATGCCGGTCCAATTTACCAACTCGTGCTCAATAGCTAACCCTAAACTTCTAAGGCATTTTACGGGAAACAAACACGCATCTCTACTACAAGGAATGTAAGAATGAGAGTTTCTATAATGCTCCTAGCGTGAGTCACACTTAGCATATTCTTTCGACGAGGATACTGTAGTATAATCTTGAAACATCCTTTATCAGCTAACCACAACTTATATAATCATAATCTACCGACAACAACTAATCACAATATGTATAATCATTATCTACTAACAAATGTATTTAGTTACAACATATGGTGATCACTATCTACATTAAAAACATGTGTCATATCATCATACGATGAGAATAATTTGCCAGTGGGATAAGCCTTAACATACTTCAAATGCCGCACTTTCATTCATTAATCAGCTCCACCAAGCCAAGACTTTTCATTGTCGCCTTTACATTGAAATTATCTTCAACAATAAGAACGATCAATAACAATATCTTTTCAATAGGGTTAACTATAACTTCAACTCCATTTCATTCAAATTAAAACTTATAATTTCTTGAGAGTTTAGAAGGGAGAAATGCTTACCTATTGTTTGCACATTTAGAATTCAATTTGGAGCAATTCGACAACCTTTACTCTGCGGATTTCCGATAAAGCCGAGCAAATTTTCAAGAGTGGGATGCTTCCCGCAGCCTAAGAACTTGTTTTCCAAGTTAATTTGCATTTGAACGACGCTTGATAAATTAATTTGGTGAAAATCAAAGAAAATTGCGTATTCTCTATCTCCCGTCAAGTTCATGTTTTCAAACAATCAACTTAACCCTTAAAACACACACACACACACACACACACATATATATATATATATAGAAAAGGCGCAGTTGCGCCGCCCGTGAGCCAAGAGTCGCCCGCCGCTCAAGGTGCCGGGTTGCCGGTGCGCGCGACGCCCAAGGCACTCCGGCCTCTAGTCACGGCCTCCCGCTCGCTCGACTCCGAACTCGTTTGTTCTGCTCCCCGAGCCTTTTCCGTATGTGTCGTACTCTAAAACCCTCAACATCGTATGAACGCACGTGTTAAATGATAGAAACTACTGGTGTAATACAAGATATATCATTTCAAATATCTCATAATATTCTCTCTTTAACTACGCAGAATCAAGCCTTTGATATTGTGCAAGATAATAATTGTAATCATAGATCTTTGTCTATAAATAGTCTATAATTTGTCAATTGTAAATACACAATACGCATAGTTTTTAATCTCTTTTGATTCTTGATTTATCAATACATTTAGTCCGCAGGCACAAACAAAGTGTACTAGCACAAGAAGTACTTTGAATTCTCGACTTACCCTATAATCAAGATCAAATTATATTAATCTTTGCTACAATCATCAAGATGTTTGTCCAACTTCATCTTTGATTATGATCATAAATTTATAACTTATAAGGACCGTGATACTTTAATCTTTCGTATGAGCTAAATAACTCCATACACTAAATTATCTACTATATAAGTATATGACACACATGTTAGCACAATGATCTATTCAAAAGGGATTTTATTAAATTGAATGAATAAAGAAGCACCTTTACATATGATGAAACATAATATTACAACTTAAACCACACATGGTTAATAGTATGTCCTAATAGTTGGTATCCGGAGGTTCGTTTGGAATAATGTTTTGAAAAAAACATTTTGAAGAAAGCATAGTAAAAATACAATCGGGTGAATTATAGAGGCCAAAGTATTTTGAGGCTTAACTCATTAGCTTGGAAGTATGCTTAGACATTGGGCTTAATTCTTTATTTTGGGGCATAAGTCAGAAAACCTCTAATTAAAATTAAAATTTTGAATTATGAATTATTATGTTATTTTAAAGTTTCTGCTATGTTTTTTTTTTATTCTTAAATTTTAAGAAGTTAAAAATTTTGAAATGAATATATTTTTTATTCTCATACTTAATTTATATTCTTTAAAAATGAATATATACTTTTTACTCCCACCCTTAATTTTTATTTTTCTCTTCATTTTTCACCCAAAGAAGAAAATAATCAACATGCAAAGGCAAAACTACAATCAAAAACATATTATCCTTCATCATTTGCTTCTTTCTTTCCATTTTGCTTAAATTAATTTATAAATTTCTACTCAATTTTATAAAGATATGATGATTCTTGAGATAATAATTTGATTATCTTTTAATCAATTATTTATGTCGATTAACGTTTAAGATGAATCAATTCTATATATATTTTCATTTATTTTATATTTTATTAAAATTTCTATAAAATTTTATTTTTTAATTATTTATTTTTATTATTTGAATGTACAAAATATTAAAAATTATGACTCATCCCATATAAGATAAAACGTCTTATTTTGTAACTGCGCTTTTTAAATTAGAAAATGTGTTTTAGAGACAAACATGATGATAAGATCATAAAATTATTGATCGTTAAAAGTGCTTACAAGATAAAAGGTTATGGAGACAGTAGTTTTGTATTTTATTTTTTTAAAAAGGTTATAAGTTTGGTGCTTATGATTTCTGCCTTACTTTTCTTATAAGCACTTATTATACTTTATACTAAGTAATTTTGTGCTTGCTAAACACATAGAAAAATAAAAATACTTATAAGTTAATAATATCACTTAATAAGTTTAGCGAGATATCATCTAAGTATCTAGAAAATCATTTTCATAATTAAATAATTTTAAGTTATTTATTTTTTTTATTTTTTTTATTTTTTTTATTTTTTTTATTTTTTTTATTTTTTTTATTTTTTTTATTTTTTTTATTTTTTTTAGTTTTTTTAAAATTGTATAAAAAAATTTACAAAAAATAGTTTTTCACTACACAAAGTTTGCCGAAAAATATTTAAGGATTGAACTACTTTTATAAAATATGTTTACTGTCGCTATATTCTTAAGAACATAATATAATTTTCCTAATTATGAGAAATTAAAAAGGAAAAATATTTTCTAGTTTACATGGATTAAGAATATAATATAATTCAGCAGAGGTTTCCCTCAACTTCAACTTGATATAAATCAAAGCCAAAAAGTTAAAGACAAAGTCAAGTTAATCCAAAGGAAATACATATTTAAAAGTCAATAAATCTGGCTAATATTTTCGATGGCGAAAAATTCTCTGTGTTTCACATGTTTTAATATTATATTAAATATTTAACTTATAACTTTAAAAACATAAAAAATATTTTATTAATTTAAACTTTATAAATTTATGTATTTCTTTTTTAAATGTTATTTTTTTATTGTATTTCTGTATTTTATTAAAAAAGAAAAAATTAAAAAAACAAAAAAATTGGATGATTACTATTTATTTGAAATGAGATTTCCAAAATCAAATTTAGAAATAATTTATTTTTGTTTGCTTGAGTGCTGATTCCAACTCTTTGATTTTCTTCCATTTGTTTTATAATTTTCTTGTCTCTGATCCTCATTGTATTAGTTACTTACTAAATAATGTCGATGGTCGACTTTTTACCCCTTACTTGGCGTGCGGTCAAAATCATGCAAATGACTTTTCTTTTAACTAGGAACTACAGGTGTTGCATGTAATCATTTGACTAATTATATGAATCTTTATTTTATTGATAATAGTTTAATTTTCCATTTTATAATTACCTCAATTTTCTTTCTAGTACCTCCTATATAATTAAAAATAAAAATTAGTATATTAATCCACTAAAAGGGGATTGGGTTTTACTCTTCATGATAATACAAAATGGTACAACAATTTTAGGTTCGCTTCATCATACGGTATCAAATCACGATTTAAAATCATATACGATAGAAATAAGCTTTTGTTTGAACATAATTTAATCTTTAAACAGATTTTTCGTCGCTTAACATGCTAACTCTATAAGTTGTAAAACTATTCAAATTGCCCAAATTTTTATACAATATTACCAAATAAGTAAAAATTCATAATAAAATATAATACACTATCATAAAGTCATTCTAAAAAAAATACAACTTAAGAATCGAACTTTAGTTCAATAAAAATAAATTAAAATACGTAATCAGGAATAAGATCATTTTTTAATATAATCCTCCTGTGGGCGGATTTTACCATCTTGCGTGTGTCAATGCGACACCGCTTCTGCCGAATTATTTTACTAAATATACATATAATAAATCTAAATAAATGAAAATATAAGGTACAAATACAAAAAGGACACTACTTATTTACAAAGTTATGCATTGACTTTGATGGTTAGACACTCTCTTTGGCGTAGAAGTTCATGGATTCAAGCTCACTTAGTTTCATTTTTTAAACTTTTTACTCTTACTTTTTCATTTACCGATCTTTTAAAATTGTGACACCACTTATGAAGAATTTCAAGGTACGCCACCGAATCCTCCCACATAAGACGGACAGCGTCACAAACTATTTAAGGCCCAATATAATAGTTGAGAAAAGATTTTTTACATTTATTAAATAAATACGGTGTATATAAATGATTTACATTTTATTACGAAATATAAACTTGTGGGTTAAATTTTACATTTAAAATCTCATATCATGATTTGAAATTTCAAATTAAGCTTTTAAAATCTAAATTCAAACTTTTAATTTACAAAAATTTTAAAATTATAAGATAAAATCACATATCTAAACACTAATTTTATGTTATAATTTTAAATCACGACAGCAAATCGCATTTTACAAAAATTTAGGAAAAACTACTATACACTGCCTTTCCTGTCTCCTATTTTAGCTTTACAGAAAAGTTAGATTTCTTTAGACTAGTGAGTTGTCAATTATTTAATTGAGAGTCTTTAACTTCTCTTGAAAATTGTTGGAAAGAGTAAATGAATACTCATCTTTAATTTTATCTAATTCATTTTAATTTGAACCAATCGTGTTTATAAACTACATAATAAGTTTTCTTTTCTTTTTTCAACTATAAGTAATGTATGTTTGGACATTTTCAAACTCAATCTAATTAGAATATTAAAAAAGTCATTATTATCTTAACCTTGAATATCATTTAACCACAATAATCTCTATAATATTAATAATTTAATATTTTTAACTCATATTTGAAATTAAAAGTAATAAAAAAAATTGTATAAATAGAAGATAGTACTCTCAAATTGACATATTGATAGTACTCTCAAATTGACATATTTAATCAGGTGAAGTCTTAACGATATCATCCGCTTGTTCTTGACGACAAATAAGGTGACGAAGGTTGAATTTTGAAATATAGGTGAGGAAATGTTTTTTTTTTGTTTTTTTTTTTGGGTCCAAAGGAAATGAAGTTGGTGCATCGAGAGATTCCTCAAAAACATGTTGATGGCTTTTTGTTTAAATTAACTTTTTGTTCGGTTTTTTCCTTACTAGTTGTGTTTAGAAAAGAAAAGTATTTACAAGTTGTAGTGCAGTCAAAATAGTGCAGAAATTGCTGAAAACTGTTCCCAAAGTAATATATTATATACTAATATCTAATGCATCAGATATGATGTATGCTAACTTGACCTTCGGGGGAGACAGGCTTTAACTTGTGTTTAGTTTTTATTTTTCCTTTCCATCTCAATCTTATTTCATTTTAATTTTTAGATAGTATTTAAATATAAAAAATACTATTTAATATAANATATAAAATTATTCGGTGCATATTGATAAATATAAAAAAAAATGCAAAATATCTCATTAAATAACACTATGATGTGTTTTATATGAATAAAAAAACGAATCTATCTTCAATGCGGGTAAAAATAACCTATTCAATACGAATAAAAAAATTTCGATTTGTTGCTAATAACACTATTAACAAAAGAAAAAAGGGTCATATTTGCCCTTATACTTTCACAAATAAGTTATATTTGCCCTTCGTTATACTTTTTCAATATAATTACTTTTTTCATCTTATTTTAGGGTTATATTTGCTCTTGTACTCTCCAATAAGGTCATATTTACCCCTATAACGTTAAATCACTATGTTTTCAACATATTTACCCTTTTCATTAAATTTTAGGGTCATATTTGCCCTTGTACTCTAAAAAAAGTCATAATTACCCCTATTGCATTAAATCTCCATATCCGAGCTTAATTTTCTTATGTGGTGCCTATGTGAGATGTATTTTTTCTCAATAAAATCTACTAACCTATTTAAACACTTTTACCCCGCACGACCCCTATAAAATTAAAACTCAAAAACTTCATTGTTCATCNCCCTATAAAATTAAAACTCAAAAACTTCATTGTTCATCCATGTTGGACACAATTTCACCACTCAAATCTTGTCCAAATTAAAATTCAACTTTTGTTATTACGATAGATAATAATTATTCCAACATTTTTGTTTATTGTATTGATTTGTTAACAACTACTTGTAATTCCTTAAACTCCATGTCTGACCTACTAAAAAATTTACAATTGTTTCAACTTAATTTGGATGAGATTTAAGTAGTGGTAACCACCAAGGATGAACAATAAAATTCTTCGCTTTAAATTTATTTAGTGAGTCGAGCAGGTTAAATGTTTTTAGATGGATTAGTAGCTTTCATTGAAAAAAATACATCTCACATAGGCATTACATAAGAAAATTAAGTTCGGATATGAAGATTTAATGTAATAGGGGCAATTATGACTTTTTTTAGAGTACAAAGATAAATATAACCCTAAAATTTAATGAAAAGGGTAAATATGTTGAAAACATAGTGATTTAACGTTATAGGGATAAATATGACCTTATTGGAGAGTACAAGACAAATATAACCCTAAAATAAAATGAAAAAAGTAATTATATTGAAAAAGTATAACAAAGGGCAAATTTTTAGTGAACACACCATAAGTCATTGTTTGAACAAATACATCGCACTCTAACAACATTAGCTTAATTTATTTAATTAGTACCACATGGTACTACTATTTATTAGTAGTAAAATTCACGAAGGCTTCTAGAAATCATTTCGACATTGTGACACTATAAAAAGGAAGCTAGAATTACCTGAAAAAACATCCACCACCACCAACAGCATTATAATTTGCTTCCTTCTTGCAGCTGATCAATCAATGGAGATCAATTTTGTTTCATTTCTCCTCCTCTTCTTCTCATCCCTTTTGTTTATACTTAGAAAATGGAGAAGCCAAAAACAAAAATTGCCTCCAGGTCCATGGAGACTCCCACTCATTGGGAGTTTGCATCACTTGATTAGTGGAGATAATCCACATCGTATTTTTAGAGATCTAGCTCGAAAATACGGGCCTGTTATGTACTTGGAACTCGGGGAAGTTCCTACAGTCATCATATCATCACCTTCTATGTCGAAACAAGTTTTAAAAATTCACGATCTCGCCTTTGCTAGTAGGCCACAGTTTACATCCACTGATATTGTCATGTACAATAATAAAGACATTGCGTTTGCGGAATATGGTGACTACTGGAAACAAATGCGCAAAATTTGCATAATGGAACTTCTAAGTGCGAAGATGGTCAAGTCATTTAGCTCAATTCGAAAAGATGAGCTCTCGAGTGTCCTCTCATCAATTGATTCCGTCGGGGGTTCCTGTGAAGTGAACATGACGGAAAAAATTGTTCGGTTCACGAGCTCTGTGACATGTCGATTGGTGTTTGGAAAATTGTGCAGAGATCGAGATGAGTTGATAAATTTGATGAAAGACGCGTTGCTTTTAGTAGGAGGATTTGACGTGGGTGATTTTTTCCCTTCCTGGAAGTTACTTTACCAGATGAGTGGGGCAAAATCGAAATTGGTAAAGATGCATCAAAATGTTGATTCAGTTCTGGAGAGCATCGTTAATGAACATATTAAGAATCGAGCAGCCGGGATCAAGGGAAATGGTGCGTGTGAAGGTGAAGATTTGGTTGATGTTTTCCTAAGAATTAAAGAGAATGACCAACTCCAGTTTCCAATTACCAATGACCACATAAAAGCTGTGATTTTGGTAAAACTAATTTGCCCCCCACTTCTCTTAAATCTTTGCTTTCCTTGTATTTCCATTTTCTCCTAATAACATTTTTGTTTCAGAGTTTATAAGTAAAGAGCTCATTTATTTATTTGATGGTGCAGGACATGTTTACTGCGGGAACTGAAACTTCATCTACAACTATTATTTGGGCGTTATCAGAATTGATGAAACACCCGAATATTATGGCAAAGGCACAAAGCGAAGTGAGACAAGTCTTCAAAGAGAAATTGAATTTTGATGAAGAAGATCTTGATAACTTGCCGTACCTAAAGTTAGTGATTAAAGAAACACTAAGGCTACATGCTCCAAGTATAGTCCACAGGGAATGTAGGGAAGAAACAATCATTAACGGATATACAATACCTGCTAAGGCCACAGTACTAGTCAATACATGGGCAATGGGAAGAGATCCAAAAATTTGGGATGAGCCTGAGAGTTTTATACCAGAGAGATTTGAAAATTCTCTTGTTGACTATTTGGGAAATAACTATGAGTTTCTCCCGTTTGGTGCAGGAAAAAGAATTTGTCCGGGAATGCAGTTTGGTTTAGCTAATGTTAAACAACCTCTAGCTCGACTCCTCTACCACTTTAACTGGGAGCTTCCATATGGAACAAGTCCAAAAGATTTGGATATGAGTGAGAAAAGTGGTTTAAGTGCGGCGAAAGAGAAAGATCTCTACTTGATAGCCAAAATGAATCAAAGTTTGGATGTCATGCTCTAAATGATGAAAATGAGCAAAGACTAAGCTCGATAATTCTTCATTCTTCATCTCCTTTTAGTTTGGTGTTTATTTCTGTCCCTTTTATCTTTGAAGTTTACCCTTAAAATAAGCTCCACAGTTGGTTTTACAGACTATTTTGTGTAGTATGTAATTGTATGATCACATTTCGTTTCTCTTTTCTCTAGATCATTGTTTTTATTTCTCTTTTCTCTAGGTCATTGTTTTTTATTCACATGGATATCTCACATTTAAGTACAATTTTTATTTTACATATCTTTAAATCATTTATAAATGGAAAAAAACTCAGATATGCCATCAAACTTTAGAAAAAGACTTATCGATGTCATCTGTTAAAAGTTCGGCTCATTTATGCCACTACCATTACTCAAAGGGGTCATCTATGCCATTATTTTTTAACAGACCCAATATCTGATTTTTGAAAATCGAATTTGACACATGGCAAAATTTTAATGGGTCACATCAATTAAAAAATTCACCTATTAAACTACCAATCCAACCTAATCTACCCGGCCTATCACTCTTTCCCCCATTAAAACCACAAAGTTTTAATCCGACCCATTAATACCAAATAAAACCTCATTCCAACCCAATTTCACTACCCGTTTATTGATAGGGACCAAGAAATTTTCTCAATCTTGCTTTCCCTTTTGAGAAACCGAAAATCTCCCTTCAAAAACCAAAAGCTTTGATATTCAAGATTTGAGTTTTGAATCCCAGTACTATAGTATAGAGCACCTTTTGTTGAATTCCCAATCGAACTCATCTCAGTTTGAGCCTTTTGATCTTGAAAAATCTGTGATGTTGCTCTTGAATGGTAGGAATTCACCTATTGCTATCTCCACAACTCAGCTGGGGTCAGTTCAGGTTGCTCGTGGTTGTAAAATCACTTCATTTGATTGGTCATTGAAGAGAAAATCAACCATTTTAACACAATTTGCTAAAAATAGATTCTTTTGTTATCTTTGTCCTCAAGTGTTAGTTGCTGCTTTTGCTTGAATGTCAAAGTTTTTGGCTTTTGAAGGGAAATTTTCAGTTCTCAAAAGGAAAAGCAAGATTGAAAAAATTTATGGGTCTCTGTCAATAAATGGACAGTGAAAGTGGGTGAGAATGAGGTTTTATTTGGTATTAATGGGTCGGGTTAAAAGTTTGTGGGTTTTAATGGGGGAAAGGGTCATGAGTCGGTAGATTAGGTTGGATGGGTAGTTTAATAGGTGACTTTTTTAATTAGCCCATTAAAATTTTTTCACGTGTTCAATCTAGTTTTCAAAAATTAGATATTGGGTTTGTTAAAAAATAATGGCATATGACCTCTTTGAGTAACGGTAGTGGCATAAATGAGCCCAACTTTTAACGGATGACTTGAATGAGCCTTTTTCTAAAATTTGATGGAATATCTGGGTTTTTTCCCTTTATAAATTATGTTAGAATCGACAAACTTGCCTTGTTTACAAGTCTTGTCAAGTGGAGCATATATAATTGGCCAAACACATAAGCGACCCTTAAAGTTGTGAAATTATTTTATTTGAACATCTCACCTAAAATTTGTTCCTATTGAGACACTCTAACATTATTAAAAGTATATCTATCAAACACAACCAGCTTATGTGGCATAGTGTGTAGCACAGCTCCTATAAGAACATGAAAAGCAACCAAAAAATAAACTATAGTAATTTTCTTTATGGTTTCCTTTCTCCTCTTATATCTCTCTTAAACCTTTAACACCATCCACTTCCTGGCCACCATTGCCGCCGCTACGGCACCACCCTTCCTCTTCCCCTTCATTCTTTCGGCAATTTCACCAAATATTAAAATTAGGCAGACAACAACAAGATAAATATACAGTTGTGCCATATCCCAAATCTCCAAGCAAAATAGATGCTTGCACTTTTATTAAAGATCCAAACCACTTATGAGCTAGAGGGCTCTGTTACCAGCGGCGATGCCCCACATGATGAAGGCCTGGATATCGATAAATTGGGGATGGAGGAACTTGAAAAGCCCGTTATCTACTGCAGCTTGAGTAGTCATCTTGGTGTTGTCAACTATGAAGAACTAAGTTTTGTTTTTCTTTGCAATAATAATAATAATGAAACTGAAAATGATAACCAAATCGTAGATAGGGAGAGCCCGCACATTTAATGTTGAATGAAGAAAGATGGATTTGCTTCAATGGTGGGTTCAATTTCAAAGGTGGAATAAAATGGGTGAAGAAGATTGGNGATTTTAAAAAGTATGCTTTCTTCTTTCTTTAAAATTTTTGCATAGTAATTTTCTTTTTATAATTATTTGGGATGCCACCTGTTGTTGGGCTATTGGCTCTTTTTCCATCTCAGCGCATGTGAAATACGCACCTCATGTTTTTTTACTATCTTTGCACCTTGTGTCTTATAGGTACATTTTTCTCACACTTTGAGTGACCAATAGATTATAACAATAGTTGAGGCGTCCAAATGAAAAGTTTTGACAACTTTAAGAGTCCGTTTATGTGTTTGGCTTGTATAATTTCAAGTACAATATCTTTCATTCTACTTTCCCAAAACCACCGTTGCATGCATATTCCTTCTATAATATTCTTCTCATGTATTTTCCTATTCTTTTAGGGATTAACTTAATTCTGTTTCGTTTTTATTTTCCTAAATAAATTTCTTAAACAAGATATTTGTGTAATAAATTAATCAAATTAAAGAGCATAATTTTAGGGAAGTAAAAATCAGTCAGACTTTAATTCCTGTTGCTTTGATAATAGAAGATTTAAATAAATGTTACAAAGACATCAAAATATAAGAGTTAAGTGTAAATTAAAAATAACAAATGAGGTCAGTGTTATAAAGAAAAATCTAAGAGGAGGTCTATGTTTCTCTATTTAATATATGAAGAATGTATATGAACCACTCCAATTTCTCTATGAAATACTATAATGTAGAGGCTTCTTGATTTTGATTAAAAAATATGTATAATGTTATTATGAAATCATCAAGGACTCTAT
>JACEIK010004022.1:68133-107586 GCA_018107945.1 Datura stramonium
ATTGTAATATACATCGAAGAAAATGAAGCTATGCAATTATGAAATAATACTAATAATAAGGAGAAGGAAGGAGAGTCTAGCCCTTTACCTCTCCCATATAAAGTATGACAATAATCGGTTATCTACTAACTTTATAGACCACAACCTTCATATCTTTCGGTCATAACCTTGATAAGCTGAATTCGCAATCGACGCAACTTAGAGATGAATAATTAGTACTATTAACAACAGGAAACTCAAGAGAAAAGATATTTTGAACTAGCTGAAATTCTCAATTATTGAAGTTCTTTGAGTACTAGAGTTTCTGTGATCCACCAAAACGTCTCTGTCTCGTCTGAAACGACATTAAAGCTTCCATAAAATCAGCTTCTTCCATGTCAGGGAACAACTTATTTGGAAAATTGAGTTCAGTATATGCTAATTGCCATAACATGAAGTTGCTAACTCTTTGCTCTCCACTTGTTCGAATTAATAAATCTGGTTCAGGAAATTCGGCACAGTGAGTTTCCAGTTCTTGTTCAAAGAGTTTTTGGTCAATGTCTTCCATATCCAGAAGTCCATTCTTTACTTTACCAGCAATGTTTTTGGTTGCTCGTAATATATCATGTCGTCCACTGTAGTTGAGTGCTATCATGACATGTAGTCCCGAATTAGACTTCATTTTCTCCTCTAACATAATAATAGCTTCCAGCAGAGACTTGGAAAGGGCTGATTTATCCCCAATACATGATACTTTTATATCATTCCTATCACGTAAAAACAATTAATGCGTTAAACTTTTGTATACAATGTATAATTTCTTAAAGAATTTATAGTTTTCCTCATTTAAAGCCTAATTATGTAAAGAAAAGAAGATACAAAAACATCGTTACCTGATATAACTTCATTTAATTTGTTGTTTGACAATGGTGGTCGAATCAGTTGCTAATTCTATATTAATTAATTAGACATAGTCTGCTATTATCACTACCTTTCCTACCAGTCAGATGATATATAAGCAAGCATTTAAAAAGAGCCAACTACATGGAATACCTTGTCCACTCATCCAAGATTTCTTGTGAGCTTAGCAGCTCTATAAATAACTTCATGAGAAAGTCAACTTCCTCCTGCATCACCCAAATTTAGATTCGTTAACAGATGAAATAGAGAAATCATTTCTCTTTTTCCACCTTGATGATAATTTTTATCATGAGGTTATATATTACGTATATATCAATGTATTAGAAACAAATAAATTATGTGTAATATAAATGTATAATATAATCGTCTACAAATCAGACATATAATTCTTGCTTATATCCATTGTTAAAAGAGATAAGAGTCATCAACTCTGAATTTCACACGTCTTGCTTCAAGAAATTCAACGAAACTCATTGGTATTCAATTACGCTTTCATATTTCGTTTGATTTTTTCGATGATTTGACATGATAGATATTATAAAAAGATGATAATTTTCTATCCTAAAATTTTGTCTTGCAGAAAACTAAAAGAATGACTTACTTTAGAGCGAATCCAGTTTTCAGTAGAAAATGCAAAGAAAGTAAGAACTTTGACTCCCCATTGGCTACAAAGGTGAGTGAGGACTTTCATTTTCTCCCCGCCAGCGCGGTGACCTTCATATACAGTCAAGCCATTCTGTCTTGCCCACCTTCTGTGACCATCCATTATGACCGCCACATGCTTGAGGCCCTCCGGCAGTGCCACTTCCGACCCTCCAAGCTCCACAGCTGCATCACTTTTTGAACTACTAGTAGTAGTAGTTGCAAGAGCCTTGGAGAATAAGGATCGCAACCAGAACATGTTGTAGTGTTTTTGGTTCCTATTATTACTTGTACTTTTCTTCACCTTCTCTATTTGAAAATGTATTTTGAGGCTTCTATCATCACACCAATTATATAGGCAGTTGTTGGAAATAATTATTGGGCCGGGTCCATCTATAAGGGCTTAATTAGCCCATTAATTTATTTTCCTCCTAAACTCTACCTATGACATATAATCATTATATGTGTCGAAAAACACGGGATTTTTCAACATAACATGACGGCTAGGGGTAAGCTATCTAAAAGAATTCCATGCATGCTCTAGGAATTTTTAGGTCCTGGGTAAAGAAAATTAATTTGCTTCGTTATAATATGTGATGATAGTCGATGACACAAGTCGTAATTGCTACAGATTCGCTGTGATTAAAGAGAAAATTGCCTAACTAGTATTTACAAACCGTAGTTAAATTCCTACTCACGCATATATCGATTAAAAATTAAGCTTGCACAAAGCTCGTGAATTTTCAATCATAAAGTAACACACTTTCATTGCCTTTGCTTTCTTGGTTTGAGGCTAAAGCACTGTCGACTTGTCGTGATATAAACTTTACCTGATTTTTCTCGATTCTTTATCCTGCATCTAGTGTTGATTTTGAGCATTGATCCAGATATATCCCATTAAACCGCATGATCTTCAGGCTTTTCAGCATAGGCCCATGACACATGTGATCAGTTAGAGACGGATGTAGCATTGTTAGTGTGGGTTCAATTGAATTTATAACTTTTCAGGTGGAGTATAAATTTATGTATAAAAATTAATTAAAATTACATTAAATAGTAGACATGAACCCATCACTTTAAATATAATGAGTTCAATATTAAAAATCTCAAGAAATTGACCCACAAAATTTAAATCTTGAATCCGCCTCTGGATCGCATAAGTTAATAGTGGCGGATTCGAATTTTGAAATTTTTTGCATAAAATAATAATTGAATTTACAATCACCTACTTACAAATAATTTGCGAATTTCTTAATACTATATGCATGGTATGAGCAAAAGTGAGTATTGAAATTACGTGAGCCCACGCCTTAAGGGTTAAATCAGCCTACATACGTAAGCTGGCCATACGAGCTGTTGAAGAGAAATTTAGGCAGAGTTCAATTCAAGATTTAAATTTGACTGTTCAAGTTTTTAATTAACATTAAATTTATTGTATTTTTAAAATTATAAATTAAAAAAACAAAAAAAACATGTAATTTAATTGAAATTTTAAATATTTAGTTCACTTGAACTCATTAATATTGAAAGGCTAGCTCCATCTGCTTTTGAATTTAGGTATTCAGAATAGTAAAATTTAAAATCTCAACGTTCTGTAAAAGAGTTTTGCTTAGCTAGCTCGACCATAATTAAAGTAGGTTAGCCCATTGTTCATAATTTTTTCTCCATGATTTGTCTTTTAAGTTAACCTTGGCGTTTTATTACTTGAGGGTCATATTTTTTTGCACATTTGAGTCAAATAGTTATGTAAGGGCAATCTTTTATTTGATATGAGGATTATGGGCTCTCAATTGTTGGTATTCCAAATAAGAAAACAAAGGAAGAAAGAAAAAGGAAATACTTAGAATATGGAGAAACCGGAGGAAATTAATTAACTAAAAATGTTTTGGTCTTGTTTGTGAAAGAGGCATGAATTTTATTTTTTAAAAAATATTCTTTTATTTACTAGCCTTTTTGTCCAAATTTTAGGATATCAAAGTACTTATTTTTATAAAAATAAGGTATTCGGTCAAGTTTTTAAAAGAAAATAAATCTTTCTTAGAGAGTAGCAGTTAAAAAATGGTTTTTTCAAAAGCATTTTTGAAAAACAATTTGAAAATTACATGTAAGAGGGCTTATTTTATGTGTTTTAAGCCAAAATAATTTTAAGCACTTTTGTAATGTTTGGATAAATTAAAAACATATTTTTGAACACTTGTTTTAAAGCCAAAATAATAAAAATAGCTAGAAGTCGCCAAGTTAGTGGCTTATAGGCACAGAAAGTCATAAAGCCTATTCGGGCTCTTGAAGCTTTTTTAAAATATTTGGTCAAACACTAATTACGAGCTTTAAAATTTATTGATCAAATACAAATTATTTCTTATAAAAATACTTTTTTTGAAAAATACTTTAAACAATTATTTTAAAATAAATAAATTAATTTTAGAAGTTTGATCAAATAGACACCTAAATAAATTTTCAATCTTCTGATTTCTAAGGGAGAAAACACAAGAATAATTTCAAAACAATAATAGCTTCAACCACCAAGCAACACAATGACACGCTCAGTTATTTGAGCAGGAATAGTTGGGGAAATAGGAGCCAAATTCATCTTCTTCTTCATTACAGAGGCGCAGCTAGCATATTACATACGGATTCACATGAGCCTATTAGTTTTTCTCAGAATTATGTATATAAATTAATAAATGTTGTTTATTTATTTTGATAATTGACTGTGATTAACAAAGATTTTGCAAAGTTGATAAAATGAACCAAGTCCAATGGAAGTTGATTGTATCACGGTCACAAATTAGATGAATCAAAAGTTCAACTGCGAGTTTGATACGAGGCACAAACATCTTTGAGGCAAACATCTATTCCTACTCAAACAAGAATTATGTATTTGAAGATAAGGCAATGGGAATTGTATCAAGATAGGGGCCGCCAATAAAGTGTTTGCTCCTCCTAAAACACATCCAAGCCGAGCACAACAAGGAGTCCAAAAGGGATAAGAGGCAGTTGGAGTTGGACTCTTTGTTGGAATGGGATGTTTATATCTCACCGAGGAAGCGAAGCGACGATTGACAGCAGGAATCAACCTGAAATTTTCGATGCAATTGTCCAAGATCTAGAGAGAAACTCTTGTGTTTTTAGCTTGTTCTTTGTTAGGTTTTGTGAGTTGAGAAACATGTAACTATTTAGAGGTAATTAGTTATTAATGAGGTACTGGGTTTAGGTCTCATTTGTTTGCACTTAATGGAGTGCAGATTACACACATTAAGTGCATTTGTTTTCATTAAGATTTCAGCACTTATTTGGTGGAATAGGTCTTAATCATTAAGATGGAACGAGTCTTAATATCATTAAGATGTATGTTTGTGTGGATAATTTTCATCACCCACTTATGTCAAATAACCAGTCATCACCACTAACCACCAGCTACCGCCATTACCGTCGCCAACCACCAACCATCTCTACCAACCTCCGCCACCATTGTCAACCACCACTACTATCAGCCATTACCATACTACCTCATTCGTTATAGCTACATTCACTATCCCAACACATGAATTTTGTACGCCACCTCTCGACACCTATAGTCACTACCACCACTATAACTCACTCCCATCACAATTAGCACCGACATCAACTATATCTCCACACATTCTTCGCCCACCATCATCAACACCGCCAACTACTAACGTCAACTAAGTTCACCATTATAACCATCACTACTAACTCCCACCGTCACGTCGGCCACTACAACGTCAACCATCTCCATTATCACAATTATTACCACCATCATCACGCCAGTCACTACAACACCAATCACCTCCATTATCACAACTATCACTACCATTACTAGCAACTATCACCACCACCTTTATACTAGCCAGTAACACCAATTATTACCCGTTTACTAGTAAACATAAATATTTTATCTTTTATCAAATAATAAATTTATTTTATTAAATTTATATTTTATGATATTTAATTTTTTTATTTAAATTATATTTAATTTATTTATTTACAATAAATAAAGTATACCAAATGTAGAAAACAAAACGGTCTTAATCATCGGTCTTTGAATCCCAAAGACAGCATCTTAATCATTCAGATCCGTATTCAGATTTAAACGTCTTAATCTTAATAAATACAAATGAGGCCTTAGTCCCTTGAATTGCAGAGTTGTAATCTAAAACACCTTTCGTGAGTTCGAATAAAAGCCTATTTGATAGGTTGTGTTTTGTTACTCCCTTGAGCAAGGAGATTTTCACGTAATTATGGTATGATCTTTACTCTTATTTTTCTGCACTTATAATTTAATTAAACCAAATTCAATATCATAATTGCCGTGATGACTTCATAAATTTATTAAATATTTAATTATTATAAAAATTTATAGACTTTAAATTTTAAGCTCCTCTGCATTCTTCTAAATATAACGCATGAAAAGGAGTGGATCTTGGTATGTGCAGGCAGTATCCAAGGGGTTTAGTAATTAGTTCGATTGAAAGCATGAATAATATAAGAGTGAGATTTAAATGTTCATAAATATGAAAAAAGGAAGGAAAATGAATGAAACCTTATTCTAGAAAGGTCAGGTGTATTTGCATGTGCACCACAACGTAATCATAAAATTGAAATAAAATTATGCTTGGACTCGGGCTTCTTCAGGATTGGGCTCCAGACTTCCGGACTTCAAAGGTGAAAGTTGGGCCAATTCAAATTCAGCCCCAATATCAATTGGTTACCCAACTCGTATTTGTGAGGATGAGTGCGTAGAGATTCAATTAAAGAACTGAGTAGTTAATGTATAATTGGAGTTTATAAATTTGATGCTTCAAATTTACCTTCTGACCTATGAGATTGAAGTTATAAAAATTTGAATTTGAGTTAAAAGCTTTTAAAATACGGAACTGAATTTTGTTTGAGGCTTAATTATGCAAGCAAATTATAATTATATATATATATATACATATATATATATATATATATAACGTTAGAGCAAAAATATTGACAGAAGTAAAAATTGAAGTAGGAGGAGGAGAAGAGGAGTATAAGAGACAAATTTACTGATGAATTTATATGAAATTAAAAATTGGATCATTTATTAAATTTTGGATGGACACTTTTATTTGAAGTTTTCCAAATTGGTTACAAATTAAATAATTTGACAAAATATATATAGCTTAATTAGAGGGTGAGAACTTGAACCGGGTGCAATTCCTACAACTTTTCTGATGTGCAAGACGAAATACTTGTATAAATAGCTGTGCACCATTCACTTTTTTTTTAAATGTTGATTTAGAAATAAAGATTTTTTTATCGCAAATTAATAAAAATTTTTGTATTGATAAAATTATGATTTTTTCATCTATTTTTATCAAACAATTCGTTGGAGAAACGCATGGTGAAAAACTGATTCTCAATGAAATAATGGAAAGCTTCTGATTTTTCCATGTAAAAATACTAATTTTTCCTTATCGATTCAATCATAATATACGTAGAAATAGTCACTTAACATTTTCAGTGAAAACTTAAATAGAAAAATAGTGACTTCTCGGTTGTGGATAGATAGATAGGTTAGCGCGCTTGTCGCTATAGATAGAGCCACATCAAGCGAAGGATGGTGCAGTGCATATTCTTTGCCGGACAATCATGATATGATGCACATAAATAAAATATTAGTTAATATAATTTGTATGTTTAATTTTGCACACCCTTAATATAATCGAAAAATTTATATATTTTTTACTAAATTTCCTAACTTAAACTCTTAAATTAGGTAGTCACATTACCGTGAATACATATTTAAGCGAGTTGCTAATACCTCGCACATGTTGTTACTAACGCATTTAACATAGACAACCATAATTAAGTCCCATTCTGGTTCTAGCCCACTCCACCAATGCACGGCCTTGTTACTTTCCTTGAAGAAGCTTCCATCTTTTATTAATTTGACCCAACCTACCTCCAGGCCATTTAGGAGTTTCATCGGGATAAGTTAGAGTCCAAATGTAGGTGTTTAATTTCAATTTCTTTTTTTTTTTTTTTCTTTGGAGTTACACTCTCTTCGTGTATTAAAAATAGACGTACATTTTTTATTTTGTTAGATTAGAAAAAAATTAAAAATTTATTATTTAATTTCTAATGTACCTTTATTATTAACTACGGTCATTTTCAAAATATTAATTCATATATTCAAAGGGTGATATAATAACTTATCATTCTATTTATTGTTCCTTAAAGGGTGTGCAAGCGCATCCCTTTCATAGTTCCTAACCACTCCACCAATGGTTAGTTGGTTCGGATATATATATTTGTTGCGGAAGTCGAATATATAGAGAGTGATTAAATCACAACTAATATATATCTAAAGGTAGCTAAGAAATAGTAAATGAGACAAAAATAAATAAAGAACACCAGAAATTTATAAGGTTCGGTAAATTTTATTTCATTCAAAAAGAATACAAGTGAAATACCCAAGAGAGAAAAGAGAACTTAAGCTAAGAGGATGAGAAGGCAAATGAGAGACGTGTTACAAATGAACCAAGAGCTACCTATTTATAAAAATAGATTATTCTTCATGTTGTTATTAATTACATCACTATATGTAAATGTCAAGTTTGTAACATGTGAAACTATTTAATGGTTGCCATAAATTTTTTGCTACAAGGTATGCCTTGGCATTTCATGTCCAAAGAAAAATTATTTTCTTTCCAAATGTTCACACTAATTTACATACAATTTTGTCAAATTTATTAAAATCTCCACCTTGGCAAGATTTTTCATTTTCAATTTCTCTGGTGACAAATTTTGATTGAAGTTAACTAGCTCAATTTTTAGTGTTCAACAATGTTGATCAAGTTCAAACAATGTGGAAACTTGATCGCAGTCACCACTTTTTGTCAACATATATGGACATATCATGACTATACCTTCTTCTATAATGTCATTTATAAAATGATATTGAACATCGATATGCTTAGATCCTAATTACATGAAAACTTGGTTCTTTACTAATTGAATAACACTTTGATTATCTCAAAATATAATTGTTACACCCCGTAAATTCTTGACATGTAGATGGTCTGACCATGTTGGTTAAGAGTTTTAGGAATGCCATACATAGAGAAAGGCTAGGGAAAGGCTGGACAGCCAGAGTCGGCGTGCAGCGAGGCAAATGGAAGCTTATAGGTTACAATTATATATAAGCTAGCCGGTATTTTTTAAGATTTCCTTATAATTTCGAGTAGAAAGCGAGAGAAGTAATGGAGAGGGAAAGCGAGAGATCTCCACCTGTAGCTATTAATCAATTAATAACCGGTCAAGCGGATTCAGCATATTAGATGCAGAGGATATTTAAGCAAGAGCATTCTCTGGATTGTTGAAATTAAGGCAAAAAATAAAAAATCAAATAAGCTGAGCTGTTTTGATAAGTGAATGCTCCCCTGAGATAGTGTCAATATACTCCTAGCCTTAAAAGTGAGTATTTCTCCCTTACGGACTTTCGAGAAATAGCCGAGTTTCGACCGTTTTTCGACAAGCCAAAGTTTAATTTATATGTACATATCAAAGTGATGTTTTCTTCGAATATTGGTGTATTTAGTTTTAATTGATGTATATGTGAATGCGGTTAGGAGAAATAGGCGGAGTGCGGCCGAGGTTCGCCGTTAGTCGGATAATCCGAAGCGAAGGTATGTAAAGCAGTTTCTTAGAAACTGAGTTTATTGCTTTTAGCATAGTATATCTGATAAGCTCCGTAATAATTTCCGAGTCGAATATTGAAGTTTGTGCGAGTCGGTAAACTTTGTCTTGCGTTGTTATATCATATTCGGTCCAGAAGCTAGTAAACGGATTTTAAATGGCGAGATATTATTTGGTTTCGGTATACCGGTATGCGTTAGCAAACATGTTTTTATAATAATATGACATATATTCGAGAATAAAAGCTAGTAAAGCTTTCATCAGCTGAGGCGAGATACGAGTATAGCCATACCGGTCGAGATAGTATCTTGGCTGCGGTATAGCCATACGGTCGAGATAGTATCTCGGCTACGGCTATAGCCACCTGATCGAGATAAGACGAGATCGGTATAAACGGTATGAGAATCGGTATAACACGAAAGAGTTCGAGAATAAGAAATCGAATACGAGATAGTATTTCGAGTTAAAACATGCTTGCTATATATATGATTATTGATTGTTGAGACTTGTTTGTGTTGTGAAGGCCACCTTTGAGCGTCCTCGCCGTCCTGGGTTGGCGCGTATTGACCAGCCCGACCGCCCAAGTGGTGTCGATCACCTCCAAGGAGTGGCATGCCGCACATGATGGGGACGAAGATGGGATGAAGCTTTCCCATATCAGTTTGATCGGCATATTCACACAGGTTTACCATGTTGTGCGCTTGCGCCGAGGCGCAGTGCAGTCTGGAGACGATTCACCGATTTACGGTTTACGATCGAGGAGTCCTCAGGGCTCGGACATGATTATTTATATCGAGGCCATAGCCCGAGCATGAGACCCGGGGGCGGGCAAGGTGCTCGTAGTTGGCAGATGAGTGAGTGATTTATTTTTGGATATGGTTTTGACACGGGTAGGTACATATAGATTGTTTGATTGGGTTGGCACCTTGAAGCATGGGTGGTATTGGTTCTTACTTGCTATAGATATATGTATGTATATGTTATATATTAGCTAATAGACAGCGATTCGCCACGTCGGCAGTATGCTCTGCCCTCGTTCACGGTACGAAAAAGTCGATTCGGTTATAGCCGGTTCTTACGAGATCCGAGATATTTTACGCTGTCGAGTTTCTAGTTATGTTGTTTATATTCGGAATGTATTGATTTAGCACACATACTAAACCACCGATGTGCACTTGGCCCGTTTAGTATTGCATTACTTGCTGCTGCAGTACTATAGACGAGGAGCAGATCCACCGTGATTCCCGGCTGACTTATTGAGTCATCGGCTCTGTCATGGGAGCTGAAACGGCTAGAGGTCCATTTTCTTTCTTTGTTATGCAGTATAGAGCTAGTCGGGGCCTTTGTCAGGCTATTTTATCGGTATTCATAGAGAGGCTTGCGGGTGTATATATATATCTCCCTTTTTTGTGGTTAGTAGTGCGGTCGTGTGGGGCCGTGCATTTATTTGAATTGTTTAGTATTGTTGAATTTATATTGGTCGTGTAGGGCCATATTACGATGATAGTGGTGACCTTGCAGGTCACGTAGATGAATAATATCCATTATGTTGAGTTAGAGATAACTAGACGGCATGGTGGCCTTGTCGACCGCATAGGCTTCCCTATAAGAAATAGGATGCAGTTAGGCGATATTACGGGCGGTGACTATAGGCCCGATCAATGGGAGAGCTGTATTTACAACCGTTATACCTTTAGTTGATTCGAGATCGAGTTAGAGCCGAGCGAGGCACAGGTGCTTAGGCTCGGTAGTCTACCGGTTGAGTCTAGTAGGGCACCGGGTGCAGTCATACCCCAAGGCGGGCGTGACAATAATGATACTTTGTTGTCCAATACCAAGCTCTCTAAGCAACCTTGAAGTCAAATTGTCTCCTTCATGTCTCTGTAATTGCCATATACTGCGCCTCGGTGAAGTAGGTAAGCTGTTGATGTAAAGTAGACTTCCAACTAATTAGTGCATTTGTCAAAGAAAGTAAAAAACATAACCGCTAATTGATCTTCGTTTGTCAAATTACATACATTAACTCGAATCATAATATCCAACCACATACTAACTATCTTCCTTCTCAAAAATCAAAACCCAACATTTCTGATGCAGACACTATCTTAGTAGAATCCATTTCATGACTTATGAATGCTTCTTTCTAAGATTATGCATATACCTACTTACAACTTCCACAACTTGTGAAATATCAGGTCTTGTACAATTTATTGCATACATTAAGTTACCAACAACATTCGCATATGGTACTCTTGACATATACCGTTTAGCTTCATCCTTTAGCGACATAGTGTCATTAAGTTTAAAATGAAGCGAGTGCTAACCGACTTTATATTCTCATTCATACCAAATCGACCTAGTACCTTTTTAAGTATTTCTTTTTGATATAAACAAAGTTGTTGAAGATATTTGCTCTTTTTTATTTCATGTAATTTTTCTCCACCTCACCCAAAATCCCTCCATATCAAATTCTTTTTTTAGTTGAATTTTCAACTACTCCAATTTTCTTTTGGCTTTGTGAAAGCAATGCAATATAGCATCAACATATAAGAGAACATATAAAACATTCGTCTTCAAGCTTGTGCAAATACATATAATGATTGTATTTGCTTTTTATCCTTTTGCCACAACATAAACTTGTAAAATTATTTGTACCATTGTCACAAGAATTGTTTAATCCGTGCAATGATTTTTCAATTTGCACACTATATTTTTCTCTCCAACAACTTTGAATTCTTACGGATTTGAGTCGTGTAGATTTCACTCTTAAGTGCTTCTTCTCCTACATTTCGGCTTCTTTTCTTCTATGGCAATATCATGGCCTTGGTGAAAAAGAACAACAAGAACCTCACCTTGCCACATCGGGGAAAATCCTTACCTGTCAAAAATTTCAATTGTAAATTTCATATTTGACACAATTTCTTGTCAAAGCGAAGATGCCAACGCGCATTGCGTACGATATGTACTCTTCATTTTCTTGTTTCGGTTATGCTATAAGTGTTATTTATTAGCTAACAATACGAGAAGATCAAAGTAATTCTTTTTGATGTGAAGTTTAGATTTTGTGTTGTAATATGAGCCTACTCGGATAGGAAGCTTGACTCTAATACCAAAATTGTTGTAAAAATCAAATATATAAGTGATTAAATTATAACTACAACATCTAAATGCGATTAATAAATAGTAAATGAGACGAGAAATAGATAAAGAACACTATAAATTTATAGGTTCGATAAAATTTTATTTTTTGTCTAGTCCTCGAACACAACCAACCCCAAATTTTTATTTATCTTCATAAAATACTCAAGAGAGAAAAGAGAACGCAAATGACTTAAAAGATGAGAAGGCAAATGAGATATGTGTGTGTTATAGATGAGCTAAAAATTTCTGTTTATCTGAATGAATTTACTCATGATGTCATCAATGATATCACACTGATGTAATGACATGTAAAGGTAGCCAATTTTCTTGTAAATTTATTACCTTTAAAAAAAAAAAGATTTCTTCTTTCCATCTTTCCAAATGTTCACACTAGTTTATATAGAACTTTGTCAAATTTAATAATATTGATTAGGTAAGGAATTATATTGAGAAAAGATTTTAATTGAGATAAAAACATATTCACCTGGAACGCCACATATGATGATAACAAGGATAAAGGGCGCTACATATGATGATAACAAGGATAAAGACGCCACATATGGGTGATAACAAGGATAAAGACATGAGAGTTAGCGTCAAAATAAATTTATATATATATATATATGCCAAGTAAAATATGATAGCGAATTTCTAATATATAGAAGAGTCATAACAAAATTGACTAATGACATTTTAGAAATTTAATATCATTAGGGTAAATTATAACTATAACATCAATGATTAGAAATAAATTCTAGAAGGATCTTTTTTTTTTTAAAGTCCCACAAAAATCTTATTCCATGTGTGTGACTTGAGTTCACATTCAATAAACTCATTTTATTTTTATTTTTATTTTTTATATTATGGTATCAATTTTGTTTTTCATTTGTTAAGCATAATAACATCATAAATATTAAGATGAACATTTCAATTTATTTATATTTGTTTTTACTTTCATATTTGATTATTGTTTAAAATTAATATAGCAATTGAATAATAATGAATCTTTTGATATTCATTTCTATTTTATTTTTGAAATCTGGGAGGGAGTCACGAGAAAAGAACAACCATTGGTATAAAAGAGAAGTGTACAAGTAATACAAATTACCTTGTGTACTTGTCCTTATCTTATTTTCCTCACAATAGTCTCAAAACACGTGTTATTTAATTTCTATATATTATATATTATTGTACGTGTCAATAATTTATATCTCGGGGGATTAAATATTTATCCAACTATCAATTTTTTTGAAAAGTTTCACTCATATATATCTTCTATATATTATATATTATTGTAACATCGAGATTAAAACAGTTGTATATCATGTAAAGACAATATTGAATTTTGAAAAAAATTAATCAGGGTCAAGTAATTTTAATGACTTTCCTGCATTAAAGAGTAAAAAGAATCATATATTCATATGTACATCTATAAACATGGACCCCATTTTTTATCTTCAAAAAGTTATTAGAGAAATAAGGCTCTATTAAGTTATATCTTCAATTTAATTCATAACATATTTTCTATTCGTAATATTTACTAAAATAACTATTTTAATATTAAAAAAATTATTATTGTAAATTTCAATAATTAAAAAAATAAAAAATTAAAAAAACTCAAAATTCATAAAAAAAAAAAAACCCCAAAAACAAAAAACAAACAATATAAAAAATATAAAAAAACTAAAAAAAATAAAAAAAATAAAAATATTTTTAAATAGTAAAGAAATAACATGATAAATAAAATAAATTGATTGAAATACTTGAAATTAAAGTAAGCCCAAGTGTTCCTTGAATTTTAAAATAGTAGTTGATAATTTTACATAGAGGATCCAAGTTTGTACTTTGTTATCATTTAAATATTTAAAATTAATTTAAATATTTAAATTAATGTGAAAGTTTGATTTTATTTTAAGTTATCAAATTAGAATTTTGATAAAAAGAATAAGTATTCCTTGAGTCTAATTTACGTATATTGACAACAAAATATCTTTGTACTTTCAAACTAATCAAACTAAAATTTAATTAATTATAATAGATTACTTACTTGAGAAATTTGAATTTTCACAATCTTTATATTCATAGCAAAAATTAATAAAATAAAATTTTGAATATAGAATACTAACTATTACATTAATCATATTTTGACCATATAATTTATTAGCAATTAGAGAAGTAAATGAATTTTGCTTTGCTTGTAAATACTTAACTTGATAAATAAAATTACTTAATTATTAAAAATAAAGTAAATAAATTTATGTGGATAACTATTTATAAAAAAAATGACCAAAATAACAAATGTGTTATGAAATAATGAAGAAGAACAAAAGAATATTATAGAGAAAGAGAGAAGTTCTTATTTCTCTTGATGGATGAAATACAATGAAGGAGAACCCCTCTATTTATAGGGATAATTCCTCTAACTTTTCTCCAAAAGATAGACTTTCGCTATAATATAAACACATGTATCCACTATAATACAAATACCTATATAGACATTCACTATTTTACAAATATGTTTATAACACTCCCCTTTGAATGTCTATTTGATAGATAATGTGTCTCGTTAAAAATCTTACACGGAAAAAAACCCCGATGGGGAAAAAATCTAGTGAAGGAAAAAGTACACATATCCAATATCTGCCCATTTGTTGCCTCATTAAAAACCTTATAAGGAAAATCCCGGTGGGACAAAACCTCGTAAGGAATAAAAAATTTTGGCATTAATTAGAAGCCGTGAAAATCTATTCGACATTCTTGAATCTTTGTCCGATCTTGTGCACCATCTTCTTGAAAAGTTGGAGTTGGTAGAGATTTGGTAGAATAAATCATCCCACATTATAAC
This sequence comes from Datura stramonium, assembly GCA_018107945.1. Taxonomy (NCBI): domain Eukaryota; kingdom Viridiplantae; phylum Streptophyta; class Magnoliopsida; order Solanales; family Solanaceae; genus Datura; species Datura stramonium. The sequence goes on from JACEIK010004022.1 coordinate 83,351, forward strand.
ACAGACAATGTTGCATTAATATCCACCCATTCTTTTTGGAGCTCATGTGTGTAAAAGAACTTTGGCAAGATGTGTTCTTCTTCTATCTTCTTTTTATGAATCCTCCTTTTAGTTGTGCTATGCATCTTGCGTATCTTCATATAAAATTGTGGATAATTTGTCACATTCAAGCCACATTTTTCTCTAATAAAGAGATGTATCGTGGACACCGACCCTGTGATCTTGGTTTGCTTAGCGAATAACTATTATCTCCAACATGATTTGATGAAGTAGCTCTGAGGAAGCGCTGTAGTCTCAAGATGGTAGTACCTCACATATGAACATGTAGTCAGTTTGAGATCAAGTTTTGTGTGGTTCGGATAAATACCCAGCATCGGCATAACCCGACAAGATCGGAACTGTAATTGTTAGAATAATATAAGCTCATATCGGTAGTCCCTTTTAGATACGCATTATGTGTTTGATCCCATTCCAATGTCTCCTAGTAAACTGAGACTATACTTCAGACCAAGAATTTCCTTGATCTTTAAATCATTCAAGGATTTTCATATATCCTTGAATATCTCTAGACATGAAAATAATTTCATTATGCGCATATCAAGTTTTCATATATTGCCAGAATTATGAGGAACACCAAATAATTGCATCCACCACAATAGGACCTCTCCATATAATAATGTGAAATTTACGAAAATCTTTATGCCACAAGATTCCATTTATATCCCTTTGGCATTATACTTGAATTAAGTATTTTAATTGGCTAATCATTTATTTGTCCTTACTTTTGACGAGATTTGAATTCAAGTCCTCGTCAATATTTATAATATTAGAGCGCTACATTGCTATCAAAGGTATCGTCGATGATCATTTTGATATCGATTTCAATGCGGCATAACTTATTGAGATCTCTTCATTTTAAGTGCATTTCAGTGCTGAAAAACTTTGCAGAGTTTTATGAAGTGTTAATAATCGTGGTACTTTCTTAAAGCACTTGCCTCATCATTATGACCATTTTAATTATTTGCTCCTCTCCTTCTTCAAGGAGTTCTATATTTGGAACCGTTTGAATTATGCATTACCCGGGCGTCTCATAGACCATTTGTCCTTCAAGGACCTTTCATTGGAGCATTTGCAGCGAGATTATAAAATAGAGTTAACAAATATATCGGCAATTGATTTGCAATATTTTGTAAGTGAATTATCTATTGAACTTTAAGTTCACTTTTTTTTTTTTTTTTTTCTAGGATCTGATAATTCATCACACTCAGTACCGGTACGCTAATCAATCTCCCTAATGTTAGAAAAACTAACATTTGCCCCCAAGCTCATTTGGGACCCATCTTTGTGCGTTGTGGTGGAACAATTGAATCAAATATCGCACATTCAAAATTTTAGATGGAATTATTCGATTCCTGACCCTGAATCAATTGTGATAGGGGAACCTTGTTGGCTTGATGCATTCACGTGTTGCTATATGTTAAATAAACATATCTCAAATCAGAATTTTGTTGGAGTTTTATTCTCGTACGATGATTTAGCTATAATTGAGGCATACAGTACAGCACAAGCCAGCATAGATATGAATCGGCATTATCAACATGATTTTATAATTTGGAACTATGCTATAATTTAATAATTCGAGCAGCAACCTTACAAAAATCAATGGCAAGTTGATATCAAAACACATGTGACCATACCATAGATGCATCTATTAGCAAGCGGCTCACATGGTAGGTGAGCAGACCCATATTCACCTTTTATAAGTTTCAAAATTTAGAATATAATTCCAATCTTAGTGATCAAGATCATTCTATCGAGGAGCAAACGGCACAAAGATATTCTAGAAAAAGGCTTTTATTTCTTCAACATATAGCCCGTGAATTCTCAATTATTTTTGCATCACATTTGAACCGGGATGGCCAACCGGTTATGCCAATTTATTTAAGTATTAAACTTCTAGTTTACTTTTATATGTAATTTCATCATCATACCTATATTTATGTACTACAAATAAAAAAAACAGCGGATAATCTTTTACATAAATATTTATAATCCGCTTCAATTGTAGTAGCATGAAGATATTAAATCTTGCAATTTATAGTCTCAATTTTTTTCAATGTCCTTGAAACTTATAAGTTTCCTTTTGAGACTTCTTATAATAATTTCATTCCTTGAGGAGTAGTAATACATTAACTTTCTTAGGAGCTCTCAAGGTAATTTTGTACAACTTTACCATATTCCAATCATATCATATCAAAATAATTTCTCGACATAGTTTCAACTTTGAAACGATTTTGAATGTTGATGAGCTATACTCATAAACAGATTTATAGTCTTGATGAATCAAATCATATCGTGCCTTTGGGGTGTATGACCGTCTTCGGAGTGGTCACCACCTTTCTTTAGGCTATTCCACAAAGCAAGTGGATCCTTAATCAGAGATATTCTATTTTAAGAATTTCGTCGAGATGTTACGGTGCGAGGCCGGCTCTAACTTCCTACGGATTCAAGAAAGCGACGGGCTATATAATGGGCGTAAACACAGCCTCAGGCCGACAAAGCCTATAGCCACACTGCAAAGATATAAAGCCAACGAGCAACCTTCCTAGGGATCCCCATCTTTGAGTGACAAGGCCACCATCTTCAATCTCTGGTCATAGTGAAAACAGAAATCGGGCGCTAAAGCGATCGCGCGAGCAAGGTCATCAACTAACGACTAAACAAGGCCCCACACGACCAGCACATATAGTCTAAATCACATATATGACCCCACACGACGGATACATCTAACACGGGAAATATGATATACAATCGCAAGCCTCAGAATAATAAGATGATCAGGACAGGGCCCCGACCTACCCATACTGTACAGACAAGAAAAAGTAAACCTCTGTCTTCAAGCTCAGGATGAAAGGAGGGCGAAGTTTTATTTATGCTAAAGTTTTGATTGGAAACAAATAAATTATTGATCAAAATGCTATATAATATTTTTATGAACAACTTTTAATATATTTTTAAATAGATGAAATAATAAGAAAAAATCTAATTTTTATATATTAAATTAATTTAAAATTTATAATCAATTATATTGAATTAAAGTACATGAGCCTTAAAAATTATCTAATATCTATACAAATATGATATACAATTTACGTATCTTACTTTAAAATTTGATAAATAAATTAAAAAGGTGGGAGCATTTTAATTTAATGAACTTGATTATTAAAATAATAAAGAAAGAACAAGAATATTATAGAGAAAGAGAAGGAGAGAAGTTCTCATTTCTCTTGATGCGATGAAATACAATGAAGGAGAACCCCTCTATTTATAGGGATAATTTCTCCTAACTTTCTCCAAAACATAGACTTTCACTATAATATAAACACATGTATCCACTACAATACAAATACCTTTATAGACATTCACTATAATACCAAGCCTCTTTTATAACACTCCCTTGAATGTCTATGTGATAGATAATGTGCCTCGATAAAACTTTACTAGAAAAAACCCGGTGAAAAAATCTAGTGAAGAAAAAAGAGTACGCATATCTAATGTCACAGCGTATGGCTGCTCATTAAAAACCTTATAAGGAAAACCCGGTGGGACAAAGCCTCGTAAGGAAAAAGAGTACACGCGTATTAACTCCCTAATGACAACATCCTTGAATCTTTGCATCTACAAAATCTTTTGCACCATCATTCTTGAAAGTTGCAGTTGGTAGAATTTGAGGTACCTTGAATAAATCAACCACATTGTCACTTGAGCGAATGTACATTTGCACATTGATATCACCATTTTTTGGAGCTCATGTGTGTAGAAAAACTTTGGCGAGATATTAGCCGTTCTATCTCCTTTATGAATCCTCCCTTTAGTTGTGTTATGCATGCAGCATTATCTTCATACAAAATTGTGGGTACTTTGTCACAGTTTAAACCACATTTTTTCTCTAATGAGATTATCATGGACCTCAACCACACACATTCGGCTTGCTTCATGAATAGTTATTATCTCGGCATGATTTGATGAAGTAGCTACGAGAAGCGCTTTGTAGATCTCAAGATATTACGAGTACCTCACATATGAACACGTAGCCAGATTGAGATCGAGCTTTGTGTGGGTCGGATAAATACCCCGGCATCGGCATAGCCAACAAGATTGGGGCTATAATTATTAGAATAAAATAAGCCCATATCGGTAGTCCCTTTTAGATACCGCATTATGTGTTTTATTCCTATTTGTACACTCCTAGTAGGAGCAGAGCTATACCTTTCTAACAAATTAACCGAAAAGGCTATATCGGGCCTTGTAATTGTTGAATACATTAATGCACCAATTGCACTAAGATATGGTACTCAGGACCAAGAATTTCTTCATTCCTTTCTTGAGGTCGGAATGGATCATGTACATCAGGTGATCGAACAACCATAGGAGTACTTGTGGATGTGCGCCATCCATATAAAATCTTTTCAACACCTTTTATGTATAGGCGGATTATGAATAAAGACACCATTTTCAAATGCTCAATTTACAAACCAAGACATAATTTTGTCTTTCCAGGAGTCTTTCATCTCAAATTCCTTCTTTAAATAATCAAGTGCCTTTGGCTCTATTGGAGTTCCAATAAGGTTTATGTCATCTACATAAACAGCAAGTATGACAAACTCAGATGTTGTTTTCTTTATAAAAACACATGGGCAAATTTTATCATTTATATAACCTTCCTTAGATAAATATTCACTAAGACGGTTATACCATGCGTCCAGATTGCTTCAAACCATACAATGATCTTTGCAATCCTAGTGAATACATTTCACGAGACTTTGAATGATATGCTTCGGGCATTTTAAATCCTTCGAGGGATTTTCATGTATATCTCATTATTAAGTGATCCATAAAGATAGGCTGTAACTACATCCATCAAATGCATTTCAATACTCTCATGGACAGTGAAACTATAAGATAACGCAATGTTATTGCATCCATAAGCGGTGAGTATGTCTCTTGTAGTCGACACGAGGTCTTTGTGAAAATCCTTGTGCAACAAGGCGTGCTTCTGCTTTATACTTCATTTTTCTCATTTCTTTTTACTTTACAAAAATCCATTTATAGCCAACAGGCTTAATACCATTTGGTGTTTGAGCTATGGGTCCAAAAACTTCACGCTTGACAAGTGAATTCAATTATGATTGAATTGCTTCTTGCCATTTTGGCTAATCGACTTAGTCGACGTGCAGCGGATTGAGGTTCAAGATCCTCGCTGCTCTTGCATGATTTTGTTGCAACATTATATGCAAAGACATAATCCACCACTATTTTGATTAATTCGAGCGCCACTTGAATTTATGGATAGTCCTCATTTTCTTGAGTCTTAGGCTCATTGATTTCTTCATGAATATCAAAAATTGCTCGAGTCTGAACTTCCGTATGTGTGGTTCTATCGTAGTGTCATCTTGACCACATTTTTTATTTTTTTAGGATTTCGATCCTTAGAACCCAATGGTCTACCACGCTTTAGGCGTGCTTTGGATCATTGGCAACATGACACTAGTAGATGGTCCTTCGGGGACATCAATTCGAATGGACATTCTACGCGGGAATATATGACTTAGTAATTCTTTAAAATCGTAATTGCGTGCGGCATTTGATTTGCAATTTTGCACGCCATGATAATCTTTTGTACTTCTTGCTCACAAACAGAAGCACGTGGATCAAGATGAGGCAGTGGATTTTTCTGAATTTCTCTTTTGATTTCACAATTTTCTCCCCCTAATTTTGAAGTAATTGTCTCATCAAGCGAACAATCACCAAATCGAGCAGTAAACATATCTCGAGTTAATGGTTCAAGGTAGCGAATAATGGAGGGCGATTCAAACCCAACATAAATTTCTAACCTTCTTTGGGAATCCATTTTTGTGCGATGTGGTGGTGCTACGAGCACGTATCACGAAGCATATCCAAAAATTCTCGAATAAGAGAAATATTAGGTTCTTGACCCAAAAACCAATTGTAACGGAGAAAAATATGATTATTTGTCGATTACGAGGCAGACAAGTGTGCCGGCATGCGGGAATCGCATGACCCCAAACGAGCGGGCAACCTAGTTTTCATGAGCAATGACCTTGCTATCAATTGCAAGCGTTTGAGTGGTGACTCGGCAAGGCCATTTTGAGTGTGAACATGAGCTGCGGATGTTCAACCTCTTTATCCTAATTGGTAAGCAATAATCATTAAATGCTTGGGATGAAAACTACGCAACATTAAGGCGAATGGACTTAATTTGATTATCGAAGTGTGCATGTCGTATTATTTGTGCCAAAATTTTGCAAAACGCCCAGATTGTGAGATGACAATAGGCATACATGAGACCATCTCTGAGAAGCATCTGTAGGGCCATGAAGTATCTAAGCGACCCCTTAGGTGGGTGGATAGGTCCACGGATATCCCCATGTATGCGTTCAAAAATGCGGGGGACTCAATCTCAACCTTTGTTGGTGATGGTATCATAGGTAACTGCCTTGATAACAAGCACTACAAGAAAATTCACCACTTGAAAGAATCTTCAAGTTCTTTAATGGATGCCCATTTGAATTTTCTATAATTAGATACCATCATTATAGATCCAAGATGTACAGATCATGCCAAAGTACAAAAGTATTGAAATTAGAACCACGGTTTTACTATAGAATGCCTCAATTGCACTAATCTTTGTCCAATACAAGCCGGAAGATAGCGAGGAGCTTTGTTGGCTTGATGCATTAAGTGTTGCTATATGTTAAATAACCACATATCTCATTACCAAATTTTATTTTAGGAGTTTATTCTCATAACTAACGATTTAGCTATAATTGGAGGCATACCAGTTTTGTAAGCCAACATATATATAGTGCGTATCAACATGATTTTATAATTTGGAGACTATGCTCTTAATTTAATAATTCAAGCAACAACCTTACAAAAATCAATTTATAAAGTTGATATCAAAACACACGTGAGCCATTCCATAGATGCGTCTATTAGCAAAAGGTTCACATGGTAGGTAAATGGGCCCATATTCACCTTTTTATAAGTTCCAAAATTTCACGGCATATAATTCCAATCTTAGCTGATCAAGATAATTCTATACTTTGAGAATAAGCAACACAAGAATTCTTGAAGAATCTTTTATTTCTTCAACATAGCCTCGTGAATTCTCAATTATTTTGCATCACATTTGAGCAGGGATGGCCAACGGTTATGCCAGCTTATTTGGTAAATTTCTAGTTTACTCGTATGTGATTTCATCATCGTACCCATATTATATGTACTACAAATAAAAAGAACGAATTAATCTTTTACATAAATATTTATAACCCGTAGTAGCATGAAGATATTAGATCTTCCCATAATTTATAGTCTCATTTTTCAATGTTCTTGAAACTTATAGTTTCCTTTTGAGACTTACTACAGCAATTTCATTCCTTCAAGTAATGTACATTAGCTCTTGGGAGCTCTCAATTAATTTTGTGTATTACCACATATTCAATCATATCAACATTATTTATAGTTTCTCCACATAGTTTCAACTTAGAAACAATTTTGAATGTTGAAGAGTTGTACTCATTAACAAATTTATAGTCTTGATGGATCAAGTCATATCGTGCCTTTGGGTGGATGACGTCTTGGTGAATCGCCACCTTTCTTTAGGCTATTCCACAAAACAAGTGGATCCTTAATCATGAAGATATTCAACTTTAAGAATTTCGTCAAGATGATGACGCAAGAATATCATAGTCTTAGCACGATATTGATTTGATGCTCTTTCTGCACAATGGTGTCTCCAAGACCCATTACATCCATATGGATTTTTGATGCTTTGTTTTCACTTTTAATGGTATCTTTAAGACATTGCATCCATATAGTTTTCAGCATCTAACACCAATGAAAGGTAGTTTTTGAACTTTGAAGGGCAACGAAATCAGAGGCCCAAGTAAGATTAGCTATATTAAAAGGAAAGAAAAAAATAATACCTTGGCCTTCAAATTTTGAGACGGTAGAGTCGTAGAACATGATATCGCTAAAGGAATATTACTCGTGGTTAAGTAGCACATCTTTAAAAAAGAAATTTTAATTTTCTTACCTCGGATCTTTCAAAGTGAGTGCTCAAGGCAGAGACTCGTGCTGATAACGTGTTATAAAATAATAAAGAAAGAACAAGAATATTATAGAAAAAGAGAGAAGGAGAGAACTTCTTATTTCTGTTGATGGGATGAAATACAATGAAGGAGAATCCCTCTATTTATAGGAATAATTTCTCCTAACTATTCTCCAAAACATAGACTTTCACTATAATATAAACACATGTATCTACTACAATACAAATACCTTTATAGACATTCAATATAATATAAATATGTTTATAACAAAAATGTGTAAAATACTTGTACAAGTAAAAGAACTGACCTTCTAGAGATTTTTGAAAGGAAACAGAGAAACGTGAAAGCAATGGACACGTGTCCTAGTAATGGGGATCGAAAGAAGAGGGCAAATTAAAAGCAATCGGTAACTACCTGAACAGACGTCACGCTTCTTTCGGCAAAGCACTTTCTTTTATTTTGAACTCCTTTCGAAATCCCATAAATGTAGTTGAGAAGTGACAAAGTCCCGCTTTAACAGAAAGACTCGTATTCGCCCGAGCAAACAGAGAAATAAATGCTGGGGAAAAGGATCAGACTTCTAAATCGTCTAAAACTCAACCTGCTTCACACGGACATCGATCGTCACTGAACATGCATAGATGCATCAGAACAAAAGCTTACGCGTAAATAGTCGTAAGAGAACCAGGCTTGATCACTCAATGTGATCGGAGCGAAGAAAAGGATTAGCGATTGTTTATCAACTATAGTGAGTTAATTTGTTTGAAATAATGGCGGCTTCGAACGGTAGTGAGTACTTTGAATTAGATGTGGAGGCACAAAATGAGAATTTCGGTCGGAGGTCGAATGCGGAGTCGGTGGCGGAAGACGAGCAGGAGTTGATGTGGGCGGCGTTAGAGAAATTGCCGACGCGGAAGCGAACGAATCTCGCTTTTGTGAAGCGGACGGCGGAGGAATCTGACGGCAGCGCAGGAAGGACTGACACCGTCGATGTGAGAAAACTTGATCGGGACACTCGCCAGCTTCTCGTTCATAGAGCAATGGCGACTTCCGAACAGGATAACTACAAGTTGCTTGCCGGCGTGAAAGAGCGCCTCGATAGGTATTTTCAACTCACTCTCTGTATTGGTGTTGCGAGTGTGTATACAAGTTTATCTCTGCATGAAGCAACATATTTCTTTTATGTAGAGTTTTTTTTATTAGTTTAATTATTGCAAGGATTTTGATTCCGAGCTATTGTTCACTCTAGCAGTGAGCCAACCTGAGGTTTGAGTCGGGCAAATTAACTGAACTTTTACCTGGCCAAGTTCAATGGAGCTTTAAATAATACTGTTCGATTAAATATATAATACAAAATTAAAGTTATAAGCTAATAAACAATAAAATCAAGCAATTTGCACTAAGTTTGTTGATCATAGTTAACATAACTATCAATTAATCTTTAAGTTGCAATGCTATAAAAATTATTACTTCACACAAGCAAGAAGCACAAAAAATACTTCTACATTTTCATATTCTATTCATCTAACTTAGAGGAAGATTTATCATCACATGAAATAAAATATATGTAGAATTTCAATTTTGTTCAATTGTACTTGAATAAAATAGAGATTATTAAATTGAACTTGCAGATCCAATAATAGTGATAAACAATAATAAATAAAACAATTTCTAGATTGACGTCCATTCATAATTCGAATTTAAATTATTATTTTTTTAATTACAATGCATGTCACCTATAAATCATTTTTAATTTACGTTGTTGTTATTAAAAGTTCAATTCGTGTCAAAGCAAAGTCATTGTATTGATTTTTCATATTTTTATATTTATTTGGTATGATAATGCTGTGTATAGATACTTAAATGGAGAATTGAGATTCATATAGTCGGCCCCCAATGTTAGGATTGAGACGTTATTATCTTTATTGACTTGTATATTATAAACTCGTAGATGACATAATCTTAAGGAATTAAGTGTAAACTAGCGTTCCTACTATTCTTTTTGCTAATTTTCATAACTAGCAATATTAAAATTTATAATTAATAACGGCATAAATTTTCATTCCGGAAAAAGAGTGGGATTGGAGGTTCCTAAAATTGAAGTTCGATATGAGGATATAACAATCACAGCAAATGTGAATGTTGGCTCCAGAGCTTTGCCTACTTTGGTGAATTCAGTCCGTGATGTCTTAGAGGTAAAGCATTTAATCCTGCAACTAATTCTCTGTGTTATTCTTCTAGCTTAAAGTATAGCTTATGATAGTTTCTCTAAATGTATTTTATGAATTACAGAATATATTGACTAAACTGAGGATATTCCGTCCTGAGAGACACTCTCTTACCATTTTGAATAACATCAGTGGTGTTGTAAAACCTGGGAGGTAAGCTTTGGCTTCTTTCTTTTCTTTTTTTTTCACTTTCCATTTTTTGGGTTTCTTGTACTTCTGATAACTGCCTTGTGTATGAAAGAAGCACTGTCGTTACGTTGGTAGCTTTGAAATAAAAAGCTTTTAATTATATATTTAACAACATATACTATTACCAACACATGCACTGAAGTCTGTGAAGTTATTTAGCCTGGATATGATATGGCTGGTTGATGGAATTGATAGTTTGAGCTTTTTTTTTAATTATTCAAATACCCAGAGATTCCAAAAAGGAGCAGAGGGGGACTAGGCCTGACCTCAATACAACACACAGCCACAGCAAGTGATGTAATCACCCATGCACCTCCAGAAGGCTAACAAAAACTTACAGGGCCTTCTGGAAAACAAAAGCACCTCCAGAAGGCTAACAAAAACTTACAGGGCCTTCTGGAAAACAAAAGCACCTCCAGAAGGCTAACAAAAACTTACAGGGCCTTCTGGAAAACAAAAGAAAATAAGCCAAACTAACTCACATGAGAGTTGGCTTTGTCATATTTGCATCTAAGACTAGGCATTTTCCATTTATCTAACTGAAATAAGCCTTTAGCCTGTCTAGGAAGTTGATGAAAGGATTGAGTGAGCAGATTCTGTGAGGAAGATGCTAATTTAGCTAAGCAGTCAGCAACTTGAGATACTAGAACAGAAGAATCCCCTGTTGGTGAGGGGATCACTGTATGACTTGCTAGGAGAGTAAAATGTAGTAAGCTGGAGAGCAATTTCATCCACTGCAGGAATATTCGAACTAGCCAAAACCTGGTCCTGTACTGTGTCAAGTTCACTGGGTTAGGATCAATAGTGGTCATGTTTTCTTTGGAAACAGTTACTGGCTTGATCAATGTTGGACACTAATCTGTAGAATTCTGCACCTTCTGACTATTTACACTACCTATCTAACAGAAAGAAAGAAAATATCTACTGAAAGTGAAAACAGCTTAATACTAAACATATTCAAATAAACTTATAGTTAGTAGTAATTTGATTGCAAAAAAGTTGCATATTGTGAATCTTTGTTTTTATTGCTCTTGCTAGGATGACACTGCTCCTGGGACCTCCTGGTTCTGGTAAAACTTCATTGCTTTTAGCGCTTTCAGGGAAGCTTGATAGTGGCTTAAAGGTCAGTACAAGCCTATCTCTTGTATTGCCTTCGGATTCATAATTCTTGTCTTCCTTAATAGACGTTTAGTTCTCTTAAAAAGATTCCTTGATGCTATAAGCTCTTTTATTGATTTATACATCTTACATTCAAGATAATTACTCTGAGTGAGATGTATAAATCATGTTTAATTATCTCAAATAATCATCTTGTGAACATTAGTGGCTCCAAATTTCTTAATTGACCTAATAACAAACCTCTCTGAAATTCTCTGTAACCAGGGCCTATTTATACATCTTACATTCAAGATAATTACTCTCAGTGATATGTATAAATCGTGTTTAATTATCCCAAATTATCATCTCTTGAGCATTAGTGGCTCCAAATTTCTTAATTGGCCTAATAACATACGTCTCTGAAATGCTGTGTAACGAGGGCCTAAAAGGTAGGATTTCTGGGATATATTGCAAAAAGAGCAAATAAGAATAACTGAGGCCTTTATCATTCCATGCTTTGTTGAAAACTAATGTATGAACTTTTATTTATTGGAATGGAAAATTACATTATGATGATTAGCACGAAGTCATGATGTTAGTTAAAGCTGAAGCACATCTTATCCATGTAGACAGTGACACGCCCTCTCTCACTCTCTGTTGTCAACTCGTTCATGCTTATTGCTTCTTGAGTGCTTGACTCAAACCTCGGGTGTGAATAAAATTAAGTTCTTGGAGAAGTTCACTAGAGATTTTATATGAGAGCAGAACTACCGGTTTCTATTCAAATTAATGTACTAGTGGTCATGCTTTATTTGAAAGCAATCACTGCCTTAGTCCACTTTATTCATGTTTGCTCTTTACTTTATTGATGTTTTCAGAATGGTGATCAGATTAAACTTCTGATTGTTGCCGTGGCAATGTTTTGTAGTCCCTTAGTTTATCTGGGTGAAAACAAATAAATCCTTATCAGATAAGAAGTGTTTTGTTAGCTTAATTTAACAGTTATGTCTTCTCTATGATTACACTGCTTCATCCCCTACCTTTCTTACTTGCACCATTTATTTAATATATCTTCACTTCAGCTTACTCTTTCAAGAGCATCTGGAGACATTGTGTTCCTTTGAATTAAAACAATAAAAAAAGAATACCAAATATAATTACATAACTCTTCGTTTCAGAAAAGAGGGATTATCACATATAATGGACATAAGCTGGATGAATTTTGTGTGCTAAGAACTTCAGCTTACATAAGTCAGACAGATAATCATATCGCTGAGTTAACTGTAAGAGAAACTGTAGATTTTGCTGCTAGATGCCAAGGTTCAAGTCAAGGATTTGCAGGTTTGTCTAAGCATTTCCACTTCATGTACTTGACGGATTCTCCTTTTACATGGCATGGGTTTCCTCTGAAACCTTGGTTATTTGATGTCTGTCACAGCTTCCTGAAATCTTTCATATTAACATTGTGATGCGAGTATCACTTAGGAAACAGATGTGTTATGCTATTAAGCTTGCTGAACCATGTGATATCATTGTGCTATATGTTTATTTTTATCTGGTTTTGTTCTCTCTGCATTTACATGTACTATTTACTGGCTTTGAAGAAGAAAATGAAGTAAGCAGAATCCATTTGCATAAGCAAAAAAATCCAGAGAACTGTATCTGACAACCTTATGTCTTGAATAGAAACAACATAAAGGAGAAAGATCCCCAGAAAATTAATTCCTAAACAAAAAGTTTAGGATATATGTAGAACTGAAATAGCAAAATGTACTAATTTCTAGAAGTCAAGATGTTATACTTCTTCATTATCATTTAACAATGAGATAAAATAAAAGAACAAAAGGAGTATTGCAACATCTTTTTGTGAAGCTTTTACATCAGTAATTTAGACCGAAGCAGAATGGAATTGAATATATAGGTATTTTTGGAATTTCTCTGTTGTTTTTGGGCATGTTATATGCCTTTTATCTAGGTTCCATAACTTAGTCTAGTGGTGAAATAAGGTAGGAGTATTAGCTAATTCCCTGACACACCCAGGGCACATTCTATTGACATATAAGTAGTGTGTTAAGACTTGAGAGCATTTAGTTTCCAGATATTATCTTCCTAATCTATTTTACATCCATCAAAAAACTTCTTCACTTGATTATAAAACTTATGCCTGATTGTTTCTCGAAGTTGCAAGAATATTTAGAGCAAAGGAAAGTATGTTTCTTGTCATGTATAATAAGTGATTGATATAATTCCCAAACCTGCCCGGTTAATTTATTTTGCAGAATATATGAAAGACCTTGATCGTTTAGAGAAGGAAAGAAATATACGTCCAAACTCTGAAATAGACGCATATATGAAGGTTTGATTTGAGTTTCTCTATCAACCAGGCTAGTTCACCCATGCTATATGAGTTCTCATGGTCTTTTATGTCATTTTCATGTTGGTACTTGTTGCAATCAATAACTGGTCAGGCATCTTCTGTTGGTGGTAAGAAGCACAGCGTGTCTACAGACTACGTCTTGAAAGTTCTTGGTCTAGATATATGTTCAGATACAATAGTTGGCAGTGACATGATAAGAGGAGTTTCAGGTGGACAAAGGAAGAGAGTTACAACAGGTATCTCTCTCTTTCTTAAATAATTCTGGTCATAATGGAGCAATTATTGACATCCATAGACTCTTCATAATGATGTCCATTGTTAGGCAGTTCAAAGATAACCTATGCATGAATTTTGTTTGTTTATGGGCTGGCATGTTTCCTTATAATAGTTTGGGTGCTTGAACTGAGTGAGATAGGCTGAACTCAGTATATAGTTTTGGCATTCTCCCAACAGACTCTATTTTCTGGACGTATGAAAGGAGAGAAACGTGGCTATGTCAACAGTTGCTAATAATGGTTTCCATACACAGGAGAAATGATTGTTGGGCCCAGGAAAACACTTTTCATGGATGAAATATCTACTGGACTTGATAGCTCTACGACGTACCAAATTGTCAAGTGCTTAAGAAATTTTGTTCATTTAATGGACGGAACGTTGATGATGGCTCTTCTTCAACCCGCACCTGAGACTTTTGAATTGTTTGATGATCTGGTGTTACTCTCGGAAGGATATGTTGTGTACCATGGTCCCCGAGCAGATGTTATTGAATTCTTTGAATCATTAGGATTTCGATTGCCACCCCGTAAGGGCGTTGCAGATTTCCTTCAAGAGGTACTTTTCATTTGGTGCTTTATTGCCCCAAGGTGCATTTGGAACTTAAACTGGTCTCTTTGCAGGTTACCTCAAAAAAGGATCAGGCACAATACTGGGCTGATAATTCCAGATCATATGAATTCATTCCTGTTCAGGCAATTGCTGAAGCGTTTAGAAACTCCAGATATGGTCAGGATTTAAAATCCTTTCTTTCTACTCCATATGATAGATCCAAAGGTCATCCATCGGCTCTATCTACAACGAAGTTTGCTGTTCCCAGATGGGAGCTCTTTAAAGCTTGTTTCTCGAGAGAGTGGCTTCTAATGACTAGGCATAGTTTTCTTTATATCTTCAGAACATTTCAGGTACGTTTGTAAGTTTACATTCTTTGTACCAATCTGATTCACCTTCTTTCATCTTCTGCCTTCAATTTCAAAATTCAACCTAACTTAAAATGAGACTTTTGTTCCTTTTATTTTTGTCTTAGTATTGGTCTTTCTATAACCTACTCATTATTTACACATCTAAGCCTGAATTTTTAAATCTCCAAGCTGGTCAAACAAGACCTCTAAATTAAATCAAGGGATTTCTCAAGAAAATTCACAATGCATTAGAGGCGGAGCCATGATTTGAAGTTTATGGGTTCTAAATTTGCACCAAACCCAATAGCTCGTTTTAATTACTGGGTTTGCAATTTAATATTTATACATATTTAATAGATTTTCTAATACGAGTATACGTTCTAAGCAAAAACTACTTGTTTCATCTGAAACTGTACCTTATTGTAGCTCTACCCCTGAATGCATGTCCATTGTGAAGTTCTAAGATTGAGAACGTGAGAGAAGAAACTATCAGTGTACTTGAGCTGGTAGAGAGCTGAAGTCTCAATTGTACCTCGTATTCAAGTATGCATTTGGTCCTTCAGGCCAGTATGGCTTCTAAAGGATGGTGCACAATTGCATATTCAGTATAGAAGGGGGTGTATAAATGGAAACATCCAAGAAGATGTCACTTTGGCCACTTCCCATTCTTCAAATGATCTGGATTAGTACATCAAGTTATTTCTTAGACTACATACCAACCCCTGCATCAGTAGCTTATCATTTTCAGCATCTCTATAGAGTTGTTAGTCTCTTAATTTTGATGTATCACAGACTTTTCATACATTTTTTTACAGGTTGCTTTTGTTGGATTTGTAACATGCACAATGTTTCTAAAAACGCGGATACATCCCACAGATTTGGTGAACGGCAACTTATATCTTTCTTGCTTGTTTTTCGCCTTGATTCATATGATGTTCAATGGATTTTCAGAACTGCCTCTCTTAATATTTCGCCTCCCAGTATTCTATAAGCAAAGAGATAATTTGTTTTATCCTGCATGGGCATGGGCCTTCTGTAGTTGGATTCTGCGTTTACCTTATTCTGTAATTGAAGCTGTCGTATGGTCTTTTGTTGTGTATTGGACTGTAGGTTTCGCACCTGGTGCTGGGAGGTATGTTCGGTTTCTTTCCTCTTCTTTTTTTTTTTTTTTTTGTATAATTGGCATATTCAGTTATTCTTTTATCAGGTATACAGACAAGGCTATGTTAGATTGTTTATCCTACTTATATCCCTTTTTGTTCCAGGTTTTTCTGCTACTTGTTTTCACTCTTTGCAGTACACCAGATGGGAATGGGTCTCTTTCGATCAATAGCTTCTATTGCACGAGATTTAGTTATCTCAAATACATTTGCATCAGCTGCACTGCTGATCATATTTTTATTGGGTGGTTTTATCATGCCAAAAGGTAAGTTTGCACTTTTCTTTAATTTGTAGCAGGAATTCATTTCATTGAAATGGGGTCTATCCTTGCAGCAATGATCAAGCCATGGTGGGAATGGGCCTTTTGGATTTCACCATTGACATATGGACAACGAGCTATTTCAGTTAATGAATTTACTGCAACACGATGGATGGAGGTGTGCTCTCTATACAGTGGGAATGCTGGATGTGTTATTCATAGATGAAAAAAAAGGAATGAACAATAATATATTCTAGAAGCTTAATCAGTTGGACTATTTTAATTCAAATTTTGTAGAAGACAACCATCGGAAACGTAACTCTTGGAAATGCGGTTCTGCAATCACACAGCCTACCAACAACTACTAACTGGTATTGGCTGGGAGTAGGTGCTTTATTGCTCTACGTTTTGTTTTTCAACATTGTTCTGACTGTAGCTCTGACTATTCTCAACCGTAAGTGTTATTGAAATCTTGTATTATAGATGTAGAATTGCCAACATATTACTGCCAGTATTTACTAGACTTTATTTTTCTCTTTTAATTCTTTCAGCAATAAGAAAATCACAGGCAGTGGTCTCACCAGAAGCAATTTGTCTAAAATCAGCAACAGATGGTAAATTTATCCCCTCTTTCATGGCTGAATGGAATGTGTACTTCCTACGCACTTATGATAATATGTTTGGCAGGAAGAAGTAAGAATTCTGAGTCAAATTGGCACCCTGACCAGGAGATGACTAAAAAAAAGGGGATGATACTGCCATTCCAACCACTGGCAATGACTTTCCATAATGTCAAATACTTTGTTGACATGCCAAAGGTATCCAAACTGAAGAATTTGTTTACCTCTACATGTTGAATTGTATCATATCTAGCAGAAGCCATGTACTGTTTCAGGAAATGAGTTCAGAAGGAATACCTGAAAGGAAGCTGCAACTACTGTCAAGTGTTAGTGGAGTATTCTCTCCTGGTGTTCTTACAGCATTGGTTGGTTCTAGTGGAGCAGGAAAAACCACATTGATGGATTGCCTAGCTGGAAGGAAAACTTCTGGATATATAGAGGGTGACATTAAAATATCAGGATACCCGAAACAACAACGGACTTTTGCTAGAGTTTCAGGATATGTTGAACAAAATGATATACATTCTCCTCAAGTCACAGTTTTGGAATCCCTATGGTTTTCTTCTTATCTGCGTCTTCCCAAAGAAGTGAATAAGGAACAAAGAGAGGTAGTTGAAACCACCTTTCGGTTTTACCTTTTTATCTTCTGAACTTCAGCATATTCTGACTGATCTTTTGGTTAAAATGCTAAAACCCATTTGACTTTCTTTTTCTGTAGGATTTTGTCAAAGAGGTAATGGATTTGGTGGAACTTGACTCTCTAAAGAACGCTTTGGTAGGCTTGCCTGGAAGTTCTGGCTTATCAACAGAACAAAGAAAGCGCTTGACAATTGCAGTAGAACTCGTCGCAAATCCTTCAATAATTTTCATGGATGAGCCTACATCTGGGCTTGATGCACGAGCAGCAGCCATTGTTATGCGAACTGTTCGTAATACTGTAGACACTGGCAGAACCGTCGTTTGCACGATCCATCAGCCAAGTATTGAAATTTTTGAAGCATTTGACGAGGTGCGTTATCAAGATATTTTCTATAGTACATAAGTTACATGAGGTGCATCAGGGCATTGGCTCATATGACATTACAACATGTAGCTGCTTCTTATGAAACGCGGAGGACAAGTGATATATGGGGGGAAGCTTGGGGAGAAGTCAAAAACTATGATCGAGTACTTTCAGGTACGTGCTTGTGCCTCCATCATTCATTTAGTACAATTTGTTCAACTGTGCTCGATTTAGTAAAATTGAGAGAGATTCTTCTAGCCTTTTTCGTGGTGCAGAAGTATGGGGGTGCCTCACTGATGTTTATCCCCGCATCGCACTGCTTCGCCCTCATTTTCAATCTTTAATTAATTGCTATTATATTTAAAAGATTTCCATTGTGATCTCTGTATATAGATTGTTCCTCTGTTTCAATTTGTTTGTTTTCTTTCCTTTTGAGTCCATTTCAAAAAGAATGTCTCTTTCCTTTTGTGGCAACTTGTTAATTTGATTTTTCCAGATGACATGTTTAAGACTACAACATTGAAGAACATTTTGGTAATTCTATGTATCTTTAGCTTAAGACCACAAGATTCAAAAGTCTTATTTACTTTGTAAAACTTCGTGTCAAGTCAAAACCGGACAAACAAATTGAAACCGAGTGAGTAGAATTTCCTTATAAAAAAAGAACAAACAACTAGAATTCAATTACATGACACATAGTTCCTATATTTTGGTTTATCATTTTTCTAAAGCTATTGTTCATGCTGCACGTGTTTGTGAATATTTTGTAGAGTATTCCCGGGATACCCCCAATTCCTAGTGGTTACAATCCTGCAACCTGGATGCTTGAGATAAGTACGCCAGCTGCTGAGGAAAGAATAGGAGAAGATTTTGCAGTAATATACAGAAATTCTGAGCAGTTCAGGTGATCTTAATTAATGTCTTCATCACCTGAAATGTACTATTTATTGCTCTCTTCCTTTTTTCCTTTATCGACAATTTTGTACAACTTTTATCTTTTTCTAAATTTAGGGGAGTGGAAGCCTCAATTAAGCATCTGAGCGTCCCGCCTGAGAACTCAGAACCTCTAAATTTCACCACCACGTACAGTCAAGATGCATTTTCTCAGTTTCAGATCTGTCTCTGGAAGCAAAATCTTGTGTACTGGAGAAGTCCGTCCTATAATGCTGTTAGGTTGTTCTTCACAACATTGAGTGCTCTGATTCTTGGTTCTATATTTTGGGATGTCGGTTCAAAAAGGTAACTTTTCTCTTATGAAATATCTAGAGCAAACTATTGGATAATTCTTTCATTCTCTATAAAGCAGATAAGGTTGGTAGCTTGTTATTTCCAATGTAGTTGTGGAACAACTTCCCCTACATACTATTCTTCAAGAAGGATAAATGAGAACAATAGAAGGATTTATATTCCTTTTCTTTTTATTAAGGATACAGAAATAACTTCTATGGACAAAATGTTGGATTGCTAGATTTGATAGAGCAGAACTATGCAAAATAACATTGTGATAGAAAACAAGCAAGTAAACTAGAAATTAGGACCATTCTTAGCACCATTAAGCCATAAGACTTGGTCTATTCAGCGAAAATTGAATGCGAGGATTGAATGTTGAGACGTCTTTACAAGAAAACGCACATAACAAACTATGAAGACATGGAAAGCAAATTCACATACTTGTACTTACTTTAGGAAATGGATTTTATGAGTGGATCTAATATTATATAATCCATTGTCTAATTTCAGTTACATGTTTATGAGCCATAATAATAAATGGATCCTTCTTTATCTATCCTCTTGCTCTCTTGGAATCATCCTCCTGAATGTTTTTTAATTTCAATTCGATGTTCCAATCACCTTAACAATCATAAAGAACACAATAAGTTCTCGAATTAAGCATTTGAGGAACATTGATAAATTGCTAGGGCCACGTGTTGTAGTGGATGAAAAAATCGGACATTTGATGCTTTTGGACATTCAAGTGGTGACTAGAAACTGCTCTGAGTCACCAAAAATTCCCTTCACTCTCTTATTTAGGGTGAAATGGGGTTTATCATTTAAGCCCTAATTCGTTCATCAAAGAAAAACATATGCGATGTGCTCATAAAGAAAAGGTGAAAGTGGTGAGATCAGGCAAGATGGTTTAAGTTGGGTTATGGAGCTGAGATAACGTAATCTTAGTTTTTTTTATCTGAATGAATAAGTTTTATCAGTTTCATCTGTCATCTTTATTAGTTTCTTCCGTCTGTTGCTTTGTTATGGATTGCCCTCCTGAATACTGTGCAAGTTGGTATGTCATTTTTTAGTCTAAAAGGTTCCAGTTTCCAGATTTGGAGCAATGGCTAGAAATTCCAATAATATTAGACCCTTTATTGTATCAATTTTCTGATCAATTCTCAAACCATTAACTGTGGTGGGACACTTTAATGATTCCACAGGGACTCAACTCAAAGTCTGTTTGTTGTAATGGGTGCACTTTATTCGTCATGCTTATTCCTGGGGGTCAATAATGCTTCTTCTGTACAGCCAGTAGTTGCCATTGAGAGAACAGTTTTCTACAGGGAGAAGGCTGCTGGAATGTACTCTCCCCTACCATATGCAGCAGCTCAGGTTAGCACATTCACATCAAGTGCATCTTCATTGCTTCGAGTTGCAATGGCTATAATAATAGTATGTTGAACTGCTTTTAGAAAAAGATGATGTGATCATTTACTAATATTAATAAAATTCTTATCTTTTGGCAAACAGGGATTAGTTGAAATTCCATACATCCTCATGCAGACATTACTATATGGAATCATTACATATTTCATGATCAACTTTGAAAGGACGGCTGGTATGAACTAAGGACTTATTTTTCATGATCAACTTATATCGTCTTTGCTCTTGCCTGTCCTTAATTCTTCAAGTAATAGGCGAGCTGCCATTCTGGATGGTTTTTCTAGAAACAGTTCTGTTGAATGTTACCCCCAAGGATTACATCAGCTTTTCTGAGGAAGTGTATTTGTGTAGCATGTCAAAGACCAACATTGCATATATCATTTTCAGATGTTTTATAGGAATCCTCACCATACATTCATATTCGTTTTTATGTAAAGCAGTAGTTGGATCACTATACATTCATATTCTTTTTTATGTAAAGCAGCAGTTGGATCACTAAACCAGTTAGTCCCAGAAGCAGTGGGCAAAATGTGATCTCCCATTTCCAAGGATGTTATTACAGTTTTAGCTAGTATTCAGAGGCCTGTTAGCTTGCCTTGTGTCAGACTCCCATCTGTTCATTTTGCAGTCTGCAGCTTATATCTGTTTAGTTTTGATTCATGGATTTGTTTCTTCACTAATTACAGCAGCTTATGTTCAAAAATTATTAATAATCCATGAAAATGCAGTAGTTCTTTTGCATGGAGGTAAGCGATTTAGGTTTGGATTTTACCCAGTGAACCTTCTGTTTCTCTCTATGAAACTAGGTAACACAATTTAACATTTTAACCAAGACAAAGATGCATATGCAACAAAATAGCCATTGGAGTCTCAGCCCTTTCTATCTCAGTGAAAATTAGTGAGATGTACATCTTTCCTCTGATTTTCCCGACCATTAACTTCAATTCATGTACTTTCGATATCAGTGAAAATTAGTTGAGATGTACATCTTCCCTCTGACATTTCCGTAACTTCAATTCATGTATTTAATATGTATCTCTGTCGCTACTCGTTTTGAATTTTGATATGTAAATTACATTATTTCATGTCCTTCCTCATGAACTGTGCTCATAGCAACTAAGTTAAATTCTTTGCTGTTTGTACTTGGTTGTCAGATAATCTAACTTGTGTTTGTGTTGGTATGTTGCAGCAAAATTTTTCCTATATCTAGTGTTCATGTTTCTGACGTTCAGCTATTTCACCTTTTACGGCATGATGGCTGTTGGTCTTACGCCAACTCCACATTTGGCTGCTGTCATTTCATCTGCATTCTATTCGCTTTGGAACCTCATGTCTGGCTTTCTTGTTCCAAAACCTGTGAGTACTATTTTCCTCAGCATACACTCATCAGAAAGTACAGCAGTTGTGTGTGCTTAAGAAAATTATTGTTCCTATTTCTTTTGTCTGCTTATAGGATTTTATTGAGGACTATTGGATATATACATGCACCCATTCACGGGAAAAAAAGTAAATAATATTAGGTTCACTTTTGTGAAATTAAATGAATGACAAATGAATAAGTCTTGAGTACATTTCTTAGAAAAGAGAGTTTTCAGATGATGAAACACCACATTAGGTTTCAAATAATTTTCTATATGTGGTCCATTTTGAATAATATACTTTAATTTTATTTGGTCTGTTTACTTGTATTTTACAATTCCTGACCCAAAATCACCAGGTTTTATTATAAGGTGCGATTAATTCTGATTTTGAAAAATAAGTAACAATTTCTTTTTAGAACTGTTGTAAAAGAACTGAAATAGGAAAGTTCAACTCAGCTGTAAATACAGTAATTATCAAAGGAGGAAGAACATGGAACCAGATTTTGGTTGTCAATTAAACTGTGGCTTATTGCCAAGGGGGATGCGACCTTTGTTGTATGGGTTCAACTTAACATAGAAACTACTAAAATTTCAACAAATATTACATTCTGAACTCATAATTTCTAAAGTAAAATGAGTTCAGTGCTAAAACCTTAAATATATGAACTCATTATGTTTAAATCATATATCTGCCTCCGTCTTATTGTGTAAGAGCATGTTTGTTAATTTCTGCAAGTCTGTACTAAGTGTAGATTTCATCCTTTAATAAAGCCAACTCATGGTTTCCTCCCAAACTAGTAGGATAGATGAACTGTGTTTGGATCTTTTTGCGATAATCAGTCATTTTGAGTTTATTGTTTTTTCTTATGCATATAGAGTATCCCTGGGTGGTGGCTATGGTTCTACTACATCAGCCCAGTGGCATGGACGTTGCGGGGAATTATTAGCTCTCAACTTGGCGATGTAGAAGAAATAATTATAGGACCTGGATTTCAAGGCACTGTCAAAGAGTATCTGGAGGTCAATCTAGGTTTTGAACCTGGGTGGATTGGGTGGTCAGCTGTCATACTTGTTGGATTTAGCTTGCTCTTCTTCTCTGTCTTTGCAATATCTGTCAAAGTGCTCAACTTCCAAAAAAGATGATGAGAAATTGAAGATCATTGGGAACTTGGATTGTAATTTCTTCTTGGCATGAGTTGATTGCTGATCTTGAAAGGCCCAACATGAAGCATTCAAAAACTTGACTTTGTATTCAAGCTATGAACTCTTTAAGATACGAGGTTGCTTTGTGGAATTTCTTTGATCAGACCCGAGACTAGAGAAATTTTACTTTATTTGCCTTAGTCCAGGAAATATTTCTTAGACAGAATTAAAGCCTTAATGCAGGATAATTCTTAACACATGCAAAGCTGAAATTTTTTTAATGAGAATTTCTTTTCATTGTCACTCGAATTTTTGCAGGGGATAGGAAATTCACCTTTGCCTTCACTTTTTCTCGAGTGAGATGTTTCTTGATACATTAATTAGCTCTTCAAATTGCATTAATCTACCTTGCAACATTATATTGACAGTATTTACCTTTGGGTGTGTACTGAATCAGCAATGTGTTCGAAATTCCAAATTCTCTTGACTCGTGTTGTCTACAATTTCTTTTGGGGGAAAATGATATATTACACTAAATTCATATTCATTGTCACAAATAAAGTAATAGGAGTGCAGTGATAAATCCGCTTTTGTACATAGTCACATTTAGCGGAGACAACATATATTTGATGGTGTTATAGATTGAACAAGGATGTCCAACTCAAAAGTCTAGTTTATTAGATGGAAGATTTCACTCAATCTTAAACTCATTAATACAATATTTCTCTTTTTATTGAATAATAAAATAGGATATACTGAATTGCAAAGTGAATTTATATTTTTTTTTATAATTTAACTTCTTTGATCCGGATCATTACTTCGACCCCTAGTG
>JACEIK010004022.1:129904-145672 GCA_018107945.1 Datura stramonium
CCCAACACCGATAGAACAATAATGCAACCGATGGAACACTGGTAAAACGACACAATTAACAAATTAACCGTGTACTTGCACCCAATAAGCATAGGAGCTAAAACAAAACAATATGAAGGGAAGGAGCATCCCGGCACAAATGACATTATTGGCAAATCATCTTGTATCTGCACCACATAATTATAGGAAACAAAATATATATGAAGGGAAGGAGCATACCGGCAGGTTTACCATCTATCTCAACGTCAAAGTAAACTTTGTGAGTTACTTCTTTCAGATTTTCCTGGGATCCTTTGGCCTGCAGAGCATACTTTCAAGTTAATAGTAACAAAACTTCTCACCCTATCCATCACAAACATAAAAAAATACACAGGCACACACATAGATGGCCCCACATAAATCAGGATAAGAATGCACATTTATTACCTTTTGAAATATTCCAAGTCATTACTGCATTTTAGACCAAAAGGAAAATGAACATTTTCAGAAAATATTTTCAGCAGTAAACCTGAGAAGAGCTTGATATCTTATGAGATTCTGGAGCCTAACCTATGTTAAAGCCAGTGCAATCAACAACAACATACCCAATGTAATCCCACAAGTGAGGTCTATGTTAAGCCAGTGGAATCGTTAACCGAGTAGTTGCAGGTGTTAACAAGCTTTGCATGTTCAAGCTACGGTTGATATCACATTAGCTCAAAGGTCTTGTCTTTTATGATTCTTGCATAGCTCAAGCTACAGTTCAACTCAACAACAATGGATTCTTAAAATTTCTCAAACACAAGCTCTTTCTAGTAATTTAGATTTCTGATCAAATCAATTACTTCCACTAACTGCATGTTTCACAGGTTTGCTAATTTTTCAAAGAACCAGCAGAGACTTTGAAAAGAAGTTGGATTAAGCAGAAGAAAAAGAAACTTTCAATTTCTCCAGTCTCTTGAACACCAATTGCCCCACACAAACAAAGAAGAAGGGGGAAATGATAGTTATTGAGGTGGGCTGAGGTTGATTGGTGTTTCTGACTTTCCACCAACAGCAGTCAATTATAGTCAGAGCAAAGGGAGGTAAGATCCAACACAATGGAGAAAAAAGATCAGCAATAGTGGAGCCAGAGCAGAATGCTTCAAGAAGACTTATATGCAAATAAAAAAATTAAAAGAAATCAACATAAGTTTGTTCCTTTTAGTTTTTAAGAAGTAATTGATTTCATTGAACATAATTTTGTTCTTAAACAGTACACAAGAAGAACCAAATAGCGGGAGCTCAGCTGATTTAGTAATTGAGCTCGTGCTCTGCCGTTCAATAAATCAGTGAGCTCAATTGGAATTTTACCAGTGGAGCTGAGCTTTTTTCCACACTTTCAATTCATTTACAGAGCTGCAAGTAAAATAATACTATGTTGCTTGTCTAAAATCATAATATAGCTGTTGTAAATGTTTGAACATCCATCACTGCATCCATAGTCCAACCACAGGGTATGTGTAGAAGACTTGCAACAGAGGAATCTATTTCACTCTATATGATCCAGTACTTCTTATACGAATTTATACCAGATTATAATCCAAATAAAAGAACATAAAGGATCCATAGACGCTCGAATGATCAATATCAAAATCGTCTCAGTACTGAATCAGCTGTCTACCAAGCAAGCTACAGAAGATTACGATCTAAAAGCACAATGAAGATTCATACAAATCGATCCAATATCAAGTTTCAATTTAATAGATCACGCCGTATTGCTTAGTCGTAACATGAATACCACGTCAATTAACCAGTTACTTGCAGATCGATCTCTAAACGATACGAAATAGTGTTTTCTAATCTTTCAATTTGTACATTGGATGAGGATCGCAAAAGGAAAACTAAATCCTGAACTGCGTATACGATTATCAACAGGGAAATGGTTAGAAGTTGAGTACCTGAGCAAGAGCTAGGGTTCCGATCACGGCCAAACTGCATAGGAGAAAAACGGACGGTTGCAATCTCGTCGCCGCCATACTTGGTCGTATCTCTGGTTGTGAATGAGAATTGAAGACTCGATAGAGTGCACACTGTTCACTATCGAGAGAGATTTATTGGACATACGGAGTTAACAGAGCTCCACAGCAGTAGCCAATGAAAGAAAGCCACGTTGACCTGGTGAGGTGTTTGTAGATGACGCTATTGGTTGAATAATTCTGGGCCCAAATTAGTACAAGGAGTTTACCATTCAAGCCCAAAGTATCACTCATCAGCCCAGCTCAGACGGGAGAACAAAGCCTGTGAACACTCTGCAGATTAGGCATTTTTAACAGAAAAATTGCTTATTGACACTGTTTATCGAAACACATTAATTATTTATTATTAATTTTAGCAAATCAATGTAAATACATAATTATTTATTTATGAAATTATTTTCAGCACAAAATATAATTTTAAACATTAAATTTTTATGAGATAATATTTTATCAACCAAGTCAAATGGACTCTAAATAGTACTCATGTTTATTTCATGAATGCTTGAATATAGCACATTATATCCTAGTGAGTCAAGAAATGACTCTAAGTAATTCCCACGATATATCTATATATGGAGTTTCTATTGAAAAAAATAACTAACACGAGACACAATTCGAAAATCTAATAAAGCAAGTAAAATAGCTAATCGCACCAACGAGCAAGAATGTGGACTCACCGAAAGTATGATGAATAGAAAATCTCTCCTAAGTGTCTCGTAAAGATAGAACCTGCTCCTCCTTATTACCTAACACACCACCAAAAGTAAAGATGGTACACCAGAGGTGCTTAGTAAATATCTTGGGGCAAGAGTTTTAATCATCAAAATAAAATAATAGTGATAATAATAGATAAATGGTAATGATGAAATAATTTATTTTTTAATCTATCATCTTCCACGATCACTTAAGAAAAATCAATGCTAATCCAAATCGCTTAAAATCATCGTACCTCACAAAGGCAATTACACAATATAAAGTTTACCCTGCTCAGGGGTAATTCAAACCGTCATCCCAAAATAAGGTTAATCCAAATAATAGCTTGTTTGACCAAGCTTTTGGAAAGCCAAAAGTGCTTATTTAAAGGAAAAAAATGGTATTTGGCCAAGCTTTTGGAAGAAAATAAGTGTTTTTAGGGAGTAGTAGAAGCTGTTTTGAGAAGCTAGAAAAAGTAGTTTCTCCCCAAAAACACTTATTTGGAAAACACTTTTGAGAAAAATACACTTAGAAACACTTTTTAAAAACTTGGTCAAACACTAATTACTGCTCAGAAGAGTTTTTTTATTTTTATTGATCAAATACAAACTGTTTCTCACCAAAAGTATTTTTTTAATAAGCACTTCTCAAAATAAGCTGATTTTAGAAGTTTGACCAAACAGACTGTAAGTCATCTCAAAATAGGGGTAATCCAAATAAGTCATCTCAAAATAGGAGTAATTCCAATAAGTCATCCAAAATAAGAAATCAGAGTATCCTTCGGGGTAATCAAAGTGCCCTCCTATAATAGGGTAATTAAAGTGCCCTCACAAAGAGTAATCCAAATAAATTTCAATCGTGTCATATCAACCAAAAAACAATAAATTATAAGTCATGTTGTAGTAGCCGAAAAATTATTTCAAAATCGTCATATCATTAATAGAAGTATATCAAATTATTACTCAAATTTAGAAGCTATGCTTGAAGCTATTAAATCATATTTCAAAACAAGAGCTAATTCATATAGCAAAAGCATCTTGAATGAGCACGCGCATAAAGTCCTATTCAAAATCTCTTTGTAGTCAAAGTATGTTAAAAAAAGAGACACACTCAAATTCAACTAAAAATACTCTAAACGTGTTCAACAATGATCAACGATGACTCTTCAATCAATTTCGATAATAAAATTTAGAACTTTGACCAGATGTCATAAATTCCTACTCTTTTCGAAAAACTAAAGTTCTAGGGAAAAATTCATGTTTATGACCAATTCAAGAACCAATCATTATTAATAATGCCTTTCAATAAGCTAAACAAATGTCAATTAATCCTCTAATCACAATAATTAATCAAGGGACTTATTCCCTAGAAATTTCCTTTAATCACTCTTAAATTTGACTCTTGAAATTTAAGGATTAGGATGATAATTCTAGTGTTAATCCTATTAAT
This sequence comes from Datura stramonium, assembly GCA_018107945.1. Lineage (NCBI taxonomy): Eukaryota > Viridiplantae > Streptophyta > Magnoliopsida > Solanales > Solanaceae > Datura > Datura stramonium. Next base: position 134,044 of record JACEIK010004022.1, read on the forward strand.
TTGATGTAATAATTATAAGAATTGAGTAGAAACTCACCTTAAATAATTAGAGGAAGCTCTAGAATGTTTTCTCTCTCAAAAATTGGTCAAAAACAAATTAGAATGAAAAATCTCACTAAAATAAGTATATATAAATTTTCCGCAAAATTCGAGTTGTGGCTGCCATGTACGGGCTGCAAATATGACATTCAGTCCGTATGTTGGCTATATGTCAACTGACATTATGCACTAGTATACATTTGATATATATCTGATATATGTTTGAGATACTATTCATATATCTGATAGATATACGGTTCGTATGTCACCTACACTATCACATATGGGCCAAAAAGTTGACATACAGTCACAAGTTGATTTCAGTGGCCAAAGTTTTTGGCTTTCCACTTATTGTTGTATCAGATTTTCGTTCACCGTGTCAAGACAACCTTTAGTAAATCATTCGTAACTTTTTGCTCCCAATTCAGATTTACATGATCTTTATAAGATTGTGAAGTTATTTCAAAGGGATACAACTTTAATGCAACAGAGTTCTCCAAGATTCTCAATCAATTAGAGATTATACGCGCTTAAATGGAGACTTTGTTCAAATTCAATTAATTTTTTTTTATTTTTCTTGCATTTTCAACTTGCCTGGGCCTTAGGGCAACCATTACAATTTACAACCCAAATTGATTTCAAAGAACCAATTATGGTTAATGTGACACATTCCTTATACTATTTAAGTCTAACCACAAGCATTTAATGAGTTCAAATTTAACCCGAAAATACAACGTGTTACAAGAAATTATACAAAGTTAATTTGAGCAATTATAAGTCTCATAGTTAATTAACGAAGTTGTTTATTAACCCTTCAGGTAATTATTCGAGCAAGTCAGGAACAAGAGAGTGGGAGTTGTTTGTGTTTTTCACGTTGTGTGTAAGAGAAAGGAAGTCTACCTTAGCCATACGTAAGAAAGAAAGGGGAAAGAGCAAACCAAGTACCAGAAACTAGGAATAAGATCAAATTTTCAATTATTCAATATTATTTAAGTCAACGTAACATAACGTTCAGTCCAAAATTACAAAATTTATAAAATCAATAAGGATACTTTCCAGACATAATATTTACATATCTTTATTTTCTTGCTACGTGTTTGTTTTCTCTTTCTCGCTCTTCTGTTTTTCTTTAAGGTATTCATTCTTTATCTCTATAATTATATTTTTTTGCTAGATAGTGTATAATATTGAAGTGTGAATATTAATTATATACTTGTATTTAGATAAAAATTCTTATCTACTTATACTATGTCTACAATTATTACTTGTTATTGTAGATTAAAAAATTATATTACTGTTGGTGCATAAGCTCTTTTAGAACAAATAATGACAATACATCAAAAATCATTAGGACAATTATTGGAGTGAGACTGGATAAGCGCGAGTCATTAGTCTGCAGCATAAACAGCTTACTTAATCGTGTAAATAATTATCGTGAGAGAGATAACGGTGACTCAATAAAATTAATGATTTAAAGTGATTTTTTAATAAGAGGTTTATGTTTGTAGTGCACCTGATATCCTTAAAAAGGTGTATATAAAATTTTTAACTTCATGCCATAATATTATAGCTATTATTTATATTTGTAAGCATTAATTGAATTTAATAAAATGTTAGGCATGTGATTGCAATGGATGTTGTATAAAATTTTATTTACTAATGAAGATGTTAGTATTTTAATTTTAAATTTCAAATATTTTATTTTTTTTATTTTTTTTATTTTTTTTATTTTTTTTAACATTTTTAATTTTCTCTTTTAATTTTTTAATTTGTCTTTTTTAATTTTTCAAAATTTTCAAATGTTTGAAAATAAAAATCATAAATTTAGTGTATTAATAATTTTGGGGCCTAAAATTTAGTAGCCTCCCCACCCTTGGTGAGAGAAAGAAAGGGAAAGTACAGATCAAGAAGTAAATACAAGAAAAATTACCATGGACAAAGCAATTCAACAATTCAATCTGGAAAGCTTTCTTAATTAATTCAATGGGAATACATTCTAGACATAGTCCTCGGTCATCTTTTCTGCCTCGCTATGTTGTCATCTTTGCTTTTCTATTTCTTGCTCTTCTCCTCTTCTTCGAGGTCTTCATCCTTCATCTCCATTATGGTGCTCTTTGTTGGATACTTAGTTTGTAATATTAATTTTTAAAAAGTCATATTTATTCTGAAAATTTTTTAATCTTTTGAGGTTATGTTCTATAATTAACAACCTTAATGCTGGTAAGAATATGATCCTACAAAAATAATCTCAACGTCACTTTTAAAGTAACTGTAATAATAGATATATTATAGCCCCAAAAGATCATTATATGATATTTCCTGCAGAGTCAAAACAATCAATCGCAATACTTGACTTTTAGGCGTCAAGTCTTTTCCGTTCTTGTTAATTTTTTCTTTTTCTTTCTTTATGTGTCAAGTTTCTAACATATCTTCTTCTTCTTCTTCTTTTTTTTTTTTAACTTTTGATGACATTCTTAGATTCATATTGGTTTTTGTTTTCTTCTGGATGCTAGGTGGACAACTTAATTTCTCAGACAAAAACCATCGTTGGTCACAACTTAGAGCCAACGCCGTGGCATGTATTTCCTGCAAAATCCTTCGATGAAGAATCGACTTATTCAAAGGCTTCCACAATCATCCAATGCTCTTATCTTAGCTGTAGTACTGCTAGTAGTGTTGTTACCAACATTCCTCGAAAAAGCAACACCCAATCTGAATCGAAAATCACTGAATCCAACAACTGCCCAGAATTCTTCAAGAGCATATATAACGACCTCGAGCCATGGACCAAGTCTATGATTTCTATGAACCATGTAATGGAAGCTCAGAAGAATGCAGCTTTTAGAGTTGTAATTATTGGTGGCAAATTATTTGTCGATTTTTACTATGCTTGTGTGCAGAGTAGGGCTATGTTCACAATATGGGGGATATTGCAACTACTTAGGAGATATCCTGGAAAAGTTCCAGATGTTGATTTTATGTTTGATTGCATGGATAAGCCTATAATAAATCGAACTGAACATTCTTCAATGCCTTTGCCTCTGTTTCGTTACTGTACCACACCGCAGCATTTCGATATACCTTTTCCAGATTGGTCTTTCTGGGGCTGGTAAGTTCCTTTAATTTATCTAAATGCAGACTACATTTGTTTACTTTTTGCTAAATGTAGAACTCAAATCCCTAGCTCCAACATTATAACTTCTACACACTAAATTCACAAGTATAACTATAGTAGTCATTCATACTACATAGGATTGAGGTGTTATTCTTTGGCTGACCATGGATTTTCTCCTTTATTTTTTCTTTCTTGTTCGCAAAGACTAGTTTCATATTTGCTGATTTATATTATTCAGGTCTGAAATAAACATAAGACCATGGAATGAAGAATTTAAAAGCATCAAAGAAGGTTCAAACACTCGAAGGTGGCCAGAAAAGATACCGTTAGCATACTGGAAAGGGAACCCAGATGTAGTTTCTCCTATTCGCTTAGAGTTGCTTAATTGCAATGACACTGAAATGTGGAGAGCACAAATTATGCGGCAGGTTCATGACTTACACATTTGAATGAGAAACTCCTTTCTTTAGTTTCTGTATATAACTAGTTGCGTTTTTTGTTTTTTTTTAAATTTCTTTGGTAATTTGAGTCCGTTTATCTTCTTAATTTATTGATTTATGTTGTGATTGATATAGAATTGGACAGAAGAAGCAAAGGTTGGATTTGAGAAGTCCAAACTATCAAAGCAATGTAATCATAGGTGAGCTTCACAACACTCTTGAGTTGCCATTTGCAAATTCGTGTTTTGGATCTTCGGTTGACATTATATTCTTGGCATTTTAGGCAGCAATTAAGAAGTTACATACACTAACAGTTTGAAGAAATTTTAAAATTTTAAACTCTTTTGGATCATTCAAAATGCCTTGCCCAATGTTGACAGTTTCTAGGATCAACCTCTGTGATTGCTTGTGAAGTCTTTGATGATTCATTTCTGTGAAAAATTTTCATGCTGAATTAATTCATCAATGCCTTTATTCTATCTTTACTCTAGTGATAAGTCATCTGATCATTGACTTTCATGTACCCCTAAAGGATTGTACAATGTTGTAAATGACTGTATCAAAGTATTTTGTGTGTGTCATCCTTGTGTAAGGGATCATGCTAATCTTCTCTGCCTCGTTCCAATTTTAGCAGATGCCTTCTGACATGGAGAAAAAAAATGCACTCATTCTGTTAAATTGTGTTCTTAATAATGCAGGTACAAGATTTATGCAGAAGGATATGCATGGTCAGTGAGCTTGAAATATATTCTAGCATGTGGTTCTCTTCCCCTGATTATCAGCCCACAGTATCAGGATTTCTTTAGTCGTGGTCTGATTCCGAAGAAAAATTACTGGCCACTTCCTCCATTTGATTTATGCCCTTCTATAAAGGCTGCAGTTGATTGGGGTAATGCAAATCCATTGGAGGTATGTTTTCGCCCTGAGATTATGTCAGCTGAAATTATGCATGACAATGTGTTAAATAACAAAGAAATTTTCTTCCTTGTCCATGGATTATAACTCTTCATTCAGCAATGTCTTTATACTTTTTTTACTTGAAATTTTTTAACGAACAGGCAGAAGCAATTGGAAAAGCAGGACAAGACTTGATGGAAAGTTTGAGTATTGATCGGGTTTATGATTACATGTATCACCTGATTTCAGAGTATGCAAAGCTGCAGGATTTTGTCCCTGTTCAACCCTCTTCCGCTCGTGAAGTATGTATAGATTCTGTCCTTTGTTTTGCTGATGACAAGCAAAAAAAAATCCTCAAAAAATCCCTTGTGTTCCCTTCAGATGGGAGTCCTTGCTCACTTTCCAGATAGAAATTCTTACGAGCAGTAACGAATTCAGGATTTAGAGTTGGAAGTCAAAATTCTAGATTCTATTGTACCCAATGTGTCTAGTTTAGATGAGTGTCACAGCCTAATGGATTTTCACAGGAACCAATAGGATATTGTAGAAGATGAAATATACACACCGTATTTGATTTGCCTCCACTCTTTGTACGAGAAATTTTCTGTTTGCCTTGAGAATAAATCAATGTAGATAGAAGAAAGGGATTTTACATCATTACACACTTTATAGTCTAATTTTTGTATGCTCATTTTGAGATTGAGATGTAATTATTGTTGTTATTTTTGATTTTTTGGGAGCTAAATTACATCACTAAGAAATTTATACTTCGCTTTTGATCTCCAAGCTTGCAAGGGCATTTGCTCTCTGCATTCAATACAGAAGAAACATGTATTTTAATGATGAGCCATTTGTAGTTAGGGACTAGGGAAAAATAGCAAGTTTTAGGATGTCATTTCCTTTTTTCCTGCCAATGTTGTATAAGAAGGGAAGACAAAGTTGAAATAACTTCTTATACAACATTGGCAGGGAAAAAGGAAAAGTTAGATGCTTATATTGAGAAGCATGTTTTTAGCTAATAAAAAGTTGAGAAGAAAGTATCATCTCACGTCATTTACTGATTTGAACACAAGACAACAACAATATGAAGTTGAAATTTTATCTCCATATTCATTTTGTAAATAAATATTTTATAATTAGAAACCCGAATCACATATAATTTTATAAAAGCTCTACTAGTTATTCTTTCATATAATATTTTCACATAATCTGACTGTGGACAATCTTTTCACGACAAGAATGAGTCTTTATTTTGAGAAAATTAAAATGATGGATCTATTTTTACAAAATATAAACTTATGAATTTTATATTTTTTATATGTTTTATATTTATTTTATGGAAACCATTTCAAAATTGGTTTTTTAAAAATTTTAAAATTACATATTTAAATACTAATTTAAAATTATAACTTTATATCGTATATCTAAATACGAAATCACAATTTCAAATTGCTCTTATTACAGATCCAAACACAATTTAAAACTTATTGATCATTCAAGACAAAAGGCAAGTAGAAAATGTGCTTAAAATATCTGAACATTTATGGTATGTATGCCGAATGATGGCTCATGGTAAAAAACTCTTTCTTCACGTAGCATTTAGATCAAATTATATTATATAAAAAAAACTAAACAATTAAATAAAGAACTTAAGGAGTTGAAGAAAAAAAAGTGAAATTTATAATTTTTTAAATTTTAATTTATGTAATGTTAATATAAAACTTAAGGAAAATATTTAAAATTTGTAGTCTAAATAAATCTTAGATATTTAGACTATAAATCATTTCTTCTTTTCTTTTGGTAACTAAACTCTTTTTTATTAATTATCAAGTAACTCATTACATAAATTATAAATCATTTTATTCAAGGATAAAGGAAAATTTACAAAGTTAAGTTATTTCTAATTACATAAAAGTAATATTTTTTTAAATAAACTAAAAAATAATAATACTTTATAAATTGAGATAAATAAAATATGATTTATCAATAAAAATGTAAATTGAAACATAAAATACATACATACGAATAATTTTAATTTACCTTCAAATAAAATATAATTGAATATATAGTAAAGCTAAAAAGAGTATGAGGTTGACTTTTAATCAAATAAAAAAATATCAGTAGCATAAATAAAGAAGTGACAATAAGTAAAATTTAATCTGATGATTTGAACTCTTGTCAAACTGCTTGGATGGTGTGAATTGCTTGACGAACAATAACAAAGAATCAAAGCCTTATGTTTGAAACAGAGAGTATGTTCTATAAACTATTGTCTGATGCCCCTCTTTGGTAAAAATGTTAGTCTTTAGATAGATAATAATATGTTTAAGGTTTTAAAGTTTAATTGCATTAAATTGATTTTAATTAGAAATAAATTATATTTAATACGAATATAATAACATATGACGAATTGTGATAACTTTGATTATTTGGTATTTGTCCTTATCTATTTTCTCTGATTCTTTTATTTATATTGGTTGTTTCTTCATTTGAAACTTATTTACTTGAAAATACCAATTGTGTATGTTATTGAATTGTCGTGAAATATACTTAATCTATGAGACACGTATTTTTTATTTTGATTGGTGCGTGTTAAAAGTATGTTTTTTCTTTTTATACATTTACCACCATAATAGTATGATTTTCTCAAAGTATTTTGTGTTTTTCTATTTATTTCCTTTGTTAGATTTTGGAGAGAGAATTATCTTATGTGTGACCTGTTATAATTTGAATAAATATAAAAAATTATGTTTTAATTTTCGATTTTATGTCACTTTTTGTATAAAAAGAACTAAAAAGACAGAATAATTTTAGCATTTAGGTGTGGTCTATTAGTGAATAGAATAAGAATCATGATGCATATATTGAATTTTGAGTTATTTATCTTGAAATTAGAAACCAATCAAATAAAAAATATATAAAATCAATTTAAATATTATAATTATATAAGTAAATTAAAGTAATATATGTAATGATAAAAAAAAGAAACAGAATTTTTAAGGTGACGGATTGCATGAACGTGGAATACTGCAGACTCAGAGATAGTGGGATAAGGAAAATGGAAAGAAAATAAGGTATGAAATCAGCCATCAAGGCGTTAGCGATATTTGCAAATTTAAGGGAGAAAAATGGACGCCCCCAATTGTCCAATACAGACAGACTAGTGGGTGGCAAATGGGAGAAGGTTGGGTCACAAACAGCTCATTTGTCGTTTAGTAATTATCATTATTCATGAATGAGAAATAAATAAAAACAAATATTCGTTAAAAAAAAAAAAAAAGGCTTGTGGTAGTTTGGAAGTCATGACAAATTCATGCTCTCCCCTCCCCCCACCACACTAAAAAGAGGCCCACTAACTCCGTTTATATCATGTGACTTTTTGATCATTATATATATATATTTAAACTTGAAAAAGAGTCTTCTAAAAAATAAAATAAAAAACTAAAAACATTTTTATTTAAAATCAAAATTAAATAATCAAACAATAATATAAAATTTTTATTTGAAAATTAAACTTTATCATAAACTTTTATCCTTTTTCATTATATTAGATTTTTCTTTTTAAATTTTACCTAAAATTTTTATTTTTTAAAAAATTAGAAAAACAAAAAAAAAAACATGTAATTTAATTAAAATACAAAAATTAAAATTAAATATTATTAGTAAAAACTAAATCAAACACAACTTCAATTTCTAAAATTCGAATAAAGTGAAAAAATAGTTTTAATAGTTGTAGTAGCTCATATATGAAATTTAATCTTATGTATCTATTTTGATATATTACTTTTTTGATTGTATATTTAAGTAAATTATTGAGTGGGCGATTTTTGCTGGTTTCCCCAAAATTTGGGTTACCAAATGTATTTTGGAAAAAAGTAATTCAAATTCTAAATGTTCCTCGGAAAATGTATGATTAAACACAACTCCAACTTTAAAATTTTTTAATAAAATAAATAATATTTAATTCTCATGGCAAAACGCTCACTACGTGAATAGAAAAAGGGAACCCGCCCACTGCCCACAGGACGGGAGGTAATCCATCAGAAGCATTATAGGCAAACATTTACTATATATACAAGGTAATTTTTTTATTTTTTACCATATATATATAAATTTTAAATCTCTTCGAACACAAAATTAGAGATTTGACTTTGATAATTTACGGAGTTTAAAATGTATTTTTAAATTTTAAATTTAAATCACAAATATTATATTTTTACTATTTTTCTAATTCTCTTATTAGAAATCGCAGATCGGCAGTCAACCAAAACCAAAAAAAAGAGATTTTTAGCATCTAGAAACTATTACTTATAAAATTATGATAGTTACTTCTTTCAAATCATATTATATATGACGTTTTTAAACTTTGTATTTTATTCAAGACTATATTTTTAAATTTAAATAAATAAATTTTTATTTAAGAGAAAGCATATTAAATAAGTACAATTTAGTGAAAAATCTCACTTTTTGAGAGTGAGTAAAAATATATATATATATATATTTTTTTTTTGGTGAGGTAAAAGTTGGTAGTGCTCTAACTGGTGCCTTTGTAGCGTTTCTTATTTTGTGGTAAAATTATAAATTGGTTGGTTTTGTTGGGAATCCGCGAAGACATTGGGAAAGTAGCTTCTGCGGCTCTGCGCTCACCGCTTACGTTACAAACTGCTGCTCTTTTATTTGTTTCCCTGCTGTTGTTTTTGGACTGGCCAAACTTTTTAGTGTATAATCATAAAGTAGTTGGCATTGTTTGTTCATGAATTACAATAAAATAAAATGAAGGGGAAGTAGTACTAATATTTTACTCTAAAAGTATAAAAATATCAAACAAAAATCAAAAGCAATATTAAAGTATAATATCTACGCCGAGGAAAGTAGCAATTATTTATAGTTTTATACCAAGACTTTGGTCTCCCTAAGGCTTTCTATGTCTTCCAACTTTGTTTTCTCAAAATTAGTTCATTTGCCTTACTTTTCAAAATATAAACAACGAAACAGTAGGAGGAAGTAAGATTTTTTATTTTTATAATTTAAATTTTAAAAATATTTTTAATTTTTTTACTTATATTATTATTTTCAAATTCAACTTGAATTTTGTCTTTTTTAATTTTTCAAATTAAAATTTTTTAATAAGATTAAAAGATTATTTCTCTCAAATAATTCATACTCAATTGAATTTATATGATGCAGCTTCTTTTTTAATATATCTATTAATTTATTAGTTCAAATATTGTATGTAATACATTTTAGATCTTAATTTTTTATATTAATTTAAATTATATTATATAAATTAATTTAAATAATTAAAAACTATGAAGAGACGATAATGATATTTGAGTTATTAAGGATGTTTCAAAATAAAGAAATAAAATATTTTATTTTTTTTGTTTTTTGAATTTTTGAATATTTTAAAAAATAATTTTAATACAACAACAACATGAAACATTCAAAAATTATATATTTTTAATTTTTAATTATGTGTTTATTTTTGTATTTTAATTAAATTACATGTTTTTTTTTTTGTTTTTCTAATTTTTTAAAAAATAATTACTTGTAATAAATATTTTTAAAAATATAATTATTTAATTTTAAAAAACTCTCTTCGTTTAAATAAAAATAAAATTTAAAAAATATTAAAATTAAAATACCACACATTTTAAAACAGCTCTATAATTTTCATTAAAAGAAATTCGAATTATGTGGCTTTTGGCCCTATCTGCCTCTTGCCCATGAAACCATTGTCTCTAATGTATTAATGCATCAGTCACTTTCAAGTTTCAACACCACCCTTTCCTCTCGCCGCCTCATTTGGTGAGGCCCCGTTTCCCTTTTCACTTTCCCAATTCAACAGAGAAGATTAATAGTATTTCTATCTTGATATCGTTTCAAAGTGATAAAAAATTACTAATAAGTTTATATTAAATTTATAGATATATAATAAGTATTTTGTAGGATAATTTATAATAGCAATTGATAGAATTATTTAGATTTTTATTTATTGTATTTTTTCCTTCATGTATTTGCTTTTCTAATTTTTTTAATTTAATTATAATTAATTAATATATACTATGTACTTTATCTTATTAAGTCAATTAAATTTGTATAAATGTGATTTGATATTATAAAAATAAATTAACAAATTCCAATTAGTAAAGACTTTAGTTCTAATAAAACAATTATAACAAGTTACCATAGATATGATAAGATAGATATTAAATTATATATTGAAATTGATTTTCCTTTATTTGTAATTATTATAATATATAATTGTTATAATCACATATATAATTATAGTATTAATAAATATATAATTAGTATCAGTACCAAACTTTGTTATATATACATAGTATCAAACTTTGTTGTATACACCTTAGCACTTTGACTATTTTATCTTGATTGAAGTATCTTTTTTGTTATAAAAAATAAATGATTTATATTTTTTTAAATATTTTTATATATGTTAATTATATATAAAAATAAAAGGTTACTATTAAAAATAAAAAATTAAAAATATTTTTAATATTTTTATTTTTTTAAATTATGAATTTAATAATTTAAATATTTATTAAAAAATGAAGTTATAATTCTCATATGCGTATCTATAATTCAAACTTAAAATAAATGATATTTACTGTGTCAAAAAATATCAAAATCAAATTTAAAACTAATGAATAATATCAAATTAATTTTACAACCAACCATTTTTCCTTCTTCGTCCCTCCTTAATTTTGTTGATAACCAGCCAAGACGATCTGACGTGGACCACTCCTTTTATGATTTTATTTTTTTTGGTAACCAACTGAATTTTATTAGTCACTTTTTCTCTATTCGCTTGAAAGCAAATGAACGATAACGCCATAATACTAAAATTATTTCATTTATTTTGCGTGATGATCATGAAATTTGTGGCTCCTTTACAGATTTTGTGACGTTTTATTTTATTTGTTTTTATAGTATTTTATTTTATTTCACTAAATCCGACATAGTATTATGCATTCGTTAATACTTAACATGTTCTTAATATTCGTAATCCAAATAAAATTTAATTATTTCATTCATTTCAATTTACGTGATATTATTTAATTTAATATTATTTTTAGAAAAATTTATGATTTAAAATAAATTTTAAATATCTATGTAA
>JACEIK010004023.1:15713-33893 GCA_018107945.1 Datura stramonium
ACAGGAACAGACTTGAACCTTGTTCCTTTGGACAGAGAGTTAATTTAAACAGAAATAACAAAGTGCGAAAAGTAAAATGTGAGACAAGGATTTTTACGTGGAAAACCACCCAGGTTTTAATGGGTGTAAAAACCACGACCTACTCCCCAGTAGGATTTCAACTTCAGCTTCACTAAAACACCGAGCCAAATTTGGATTACCTAATCAAATGACCTACCCCTAAACTCTTACAAAGTTCCTAACCTATATAAACTACCCTTAGTTTAAAACAAAAAGAACTTTAGAACAAAACAATTATAAATACTTGAAATACAGAAATGAAAAAGACTCTTATCAAGTTCACAGCTACACTACGTTGACTCTAACACCTAGACTGTAACAGACACGGAACAGAACTAGGGAACAATTTGTAGCACCAGTCAACCCTCTTCAACTTGAATGCCAATGAAAGCTCAGATGCTTTGATTTGTTGAAAATTATGTGTGAGCAAATGCCTCTTCTGTCGTGCTTACTCCTCCTTTTATAATGTACCAGTGTGAGTTGCTTTCTAGAAGTAGAAGTCTTTAAGAGATCAACTAGGGAGTCCTTTACATATCCAAATTGATTGCATACTCCTAGTTGACTTCTCCTTCTTTGTTTTCTGCCATTTCCACAACCGGACCAGCCTATCCAAAGTGCTTGTTGATTCCCAGTTGAACTCCTTCCCTTGTGACCTTCAGTGTCCAATACACACTGTTGAACTTAAATTTTGATGATGACTATACGAATATGTTTGCACATCTTAAGAAATTTTTTTTGCATATTGGCAGTAGATAAAGTGATAAAGCTGATCGGTTGATAAGTTAGTTATGTGACTCTTGCAGGTCACAGGTGATAGAAGTCAAGAAGGAGTCTATTCACATATTTGGATAAAGCAAGTACTCTTAGGATATAACTCAAAGACTCCTTTCAGTAGTCAACACATCTTTGGATAAAGCAAGGACTCTTAGGAGATAACTCAAAGACTCATTCCAGTAGTCAACAAAGGAGTCTCACTTTGGCAGCCTATATAAAGAAGTCCGGCATGCCAGAAGGCATCATTCACTCATATATAATCTTCAGCTTATCAAAGTATCTGAGCTTTCGTTGGCATTCAAAGTTGAAGAGAGTTGACTAGTGCTAGAGACAGTTTCCTAGTTCTATTCCGTGTCTGTTGCAGTTTAGGTTTTAGAGTCAACCTATAGTGAAGTTGTGGTATTGAAAAGAGTCTGTTTCAATTCTGTTTATTTCAATCAATTGTAATTGTGTTTAAAGTTCTTTTCTGTTTTAAACTAAGGGTAGTTTATAAAGGTTAGGAATTGTCACGCCCCAAGTTTACATCTTGGATGGAACACGGTACTTGAAGCCACAAGTGACCCCAAGTCAACCCCTGGTCTATCATGCACTGGCATTTTGAGTAACATAAAATACATACAACAAAAATTTAAAGCAAAAATATAAATACTCAAAAATATTAGAACAAGGCTACATGTTTAATAAAACCATTCTGAGTCTGAAAGACAAATCTACGTCTGAAAGCCACTAAGATGATGAGCTGCTGGGACAAACCCCTAGCTAACTCCAAATCTAATAAAAAGGAAAGAAAGCATAATTAAAGCAAACAATCTCCGTCCTCAAAGGATGAGGACTCACCAACTGGGATAGCTGAGTTCTTCGGAGAACGGTCGGCTAACGGGGCTGAGATGTGATCATGCAGCTGTATCACAAAATGATACAACGTAAAAGTATGCATCAGTACTTTGAATGTACTGAATAAGTGAGAGGAGCATAACACAATAGAATAAATAAAAGGAAATGCTAAGCTTAAAAGACATGCGATGATCAAAATAAACTACAGAACTGAACAACTGCATTAACTGAGGTGGTCTGATAGACCCTGTTTGATGGTCAAAGCATGTTCTAAGTCTAGAATACTGATCTGAGCTGAACTAGACTGAGGCTAGACTAAACCGACTAATGGGAGAGTCTATAACCAACATGTAACCACGTGAGATAGACGTGGAGTCCTATGTATACACCACACCAGTAGGACTCAATATACCTTGCCAGGGTATAAAGGCATGAACCGGGGGATCGCAAAAGTCTGGGTCCAATCAGGCCAATAACTACTGATAGTACCCTGAGAGTCTTATCGGACCAGATTCTGAAACTGGGTTCTAGACTGACCAGAGCTGCTTATCTAGAAGCGTCATAACCATTTAAGAACAAGTTGTAATCTGAACTGGGGTCCTAAGGCTAGTCAGAAATTATTCTAAAGTGTCATGACCGCATAGTAAACCAATAAACTGAATTATGAATCTGATTCTGATAATTGGGAGATAATACTAACACCTTAGGAAATTCTATAGTCAAACTGATCAGCTTACATTTCTTACTGACACTGAGTATTTTCATATTTTGACTAAATCTAGACAACCATGTATCTGACTAAGAATTTAGCATATAAAATAATATAGGAATTCACTACACTGGTATACTCAAGAAAATTTCAAGGTTTATCATTTCAGAAAAATTTCTAGTATGTTCTACCCTCAAGAACTTGGGCTAAACTCAATGCACAGGGATAAGCATCAACAATATCAATAACTGGTGAAAAATACCCATAATTATTATAACAATGTAATTCCACATGGATTAAACGAAGCATTATTAGGAATTTCTTAACATTCAAAAATCTACAGGGCTAGAATTCACTTTTGTGGGAATAACATCAATTTAATCATGAGCTGATGGAAATCATGTCTAAAATAATCATGGATATCATTCTATGTGCATTCAATGAAAATTTACATGTATTCCCTTCACATTTGAAAACTCAGGGCTAGGATATTATAGAGAACTAGAGGAGGGTTTTGGGGGATACAAGGGAAGAACTATCCCCTTGTTGAATTCCTACATACCTGAGTTAGAATTTTCTTAAAGAAGGAAGCTTGGACTACTGCAATGGAGGAAAACCCTAGTCTTGCTTGAGAGCTTCTGGAGAGGAAAATTTACGGGTAAATATCTCTGAAGATGAGTGGGAATAAGGGGGAAAACCATTTTGACCCTCTAAATCCCCTCAATACAACCTAAAACAACTTAGTTTAGGATCTAGGAGGCTATGAATTTATCGAAGTACCCTTAGAAAAATCATAGGGAAAAACTGATTGTCAGTCCCCATGGGTGACCGAACGGGTCATGGTCACTCGTGGACACACCCGTGAGGTGCACTGCCTGGAGATTTCAGATGGTCACCACGAGGGACCTAATGACTCATCCCTTGTGGCAACTACTTGTGGCTTGACCCATGAAGTCCACTGCTTCTCAAACCTGCAGGGCTCGTAACGAGAGACCTCACAATTCGTCCCTGTCGTGGTCACCACTCGTTAGGTGCACTACCTCTGATTCTTTCCTTGATTCATCCTGTTACTCACGACTCTCCCCATGAATCGTGGTGACTGACCATGACTTGTTGGGTCCTACCGTCAAGTTCTCCCTCTCTTCTCTTTTCTTACTCTCCCACCCCACGACTGACCTAACGACTCATGGGGCCTGACCACGAGTCGTTGTCAAGTCTGTGGGGGACCTTTTTCCTCCAACTTCCAAACTCCTCACCTGGTCACCCCATGAGTCACATCACGGCTCGTGGGCTACACCAATGGGTCACCTCACGACCCGTTTTGTGCATGGTGCTAGTTTTTAAACTTTTCTCCGTTTGAACTCCCGGATCTGATCTTTTGGCTTCCGGGGTATAACAGGAACTTTATAAGGGCTTAGGAGTAGATCCTTGAATTGTGGTGGGTAATTCAAATTTGGCTTGGTGTTTTAGTGAAGTTGAAGTTTAAATCCTACTAAGGAGTAGGTCGTGTTTTTACACCCATTCGAGCCTAGGTAGTTTTTCAGATAAAAATTCATATCTTTTATTTACTTTCTGCACTTATTTCTTTTGTTTTGATTTTGTCACTATCCAAAGAAACAAAGTTCCAGTGTGTTCCTGTCGTGGAAAAAGAAATACAAGTCGAGTTATTTTTAGGTAAAAAATAGGATTAGACCCAATTCACCCCCCTTCTTAGGTCTAAATTAGAAGTCCTTTTAATAACATTTGGTATCAGAGCAGGTTGCTCAATTGTAGGTTAACCCTTTTGAGAAAGATCTGTTAAAATGACTTCTGAAATAGCTTTGTGTCACGCCCCGAGTTTACACTCTGGACGAAACATGGTACTTGAAGTCACACGTGACTCTAAGTCAACCCCTGATCTATCATACACTAGCATTTTGAGTAACATAAAAATACGTACAATGGAAGTTTAAAGCAAAAATATAAATACTTGAAAGAAGTAAAGTTGGTTCATAATATTTGAAAATATTAGAACAAAGCTACAAGTCTAATAAAAATCAATCTGATTCTGAAAAAAAATCTGCGTTTTAAAGCCACTATGACTGATGAGCTGCTGGGACAAGCCCCCAACTAACTCCAGATCTAAATGAAAAGGAAGGAAAAATATATATGAAGTAAATAAATCTCCATCCTCGAAAAATGAGGATTCACCAACTAGAATAGCTGAGGTCTTCGATGAGCAGTAGGCTAACGAAGCTGAGACTAAGATCCTGCAGCTGTATTATAAAATGATACAACATAAAAGTATGTGTCACTACTTTGAATGTACTGAGTAAGTGAGAGAAGTATAACACAATAAAATAAAAATGCTAAACTTAAAAGATATGCAATGACCAACTAAAGCTACTGAATTGAATGACTGAATAACTGAGATGGTCTGAAAGACTCTGTCTGATGGTCAAAACATGTTCAAAATCTGGAATACTGATCTGAATTGAATTGAAACTGGACTGAACTGACTAGTGGGAGAGTCTATAACCGACATATAACCACATGAGCTAGACGTGAAGTCCGATGTATACACCCGATCGGTAGGACCCAATATACCTTGCCAGGGTATAAAGGCATGAACTGGGTGATCAAAGAGTCTGGGGCCAATCAGGCCAATAAATACTGTAACCTATGGTGGCAACGTAGTTCTGGGAACCTGGGTGCGCTGGATAGTCTCGATGCTCGATGCTAAGTCTTACTCCCACTGGATAGTCTTAGATTGAATACTAAACTGATAACTCAAAACTGGGGCCAAAGACTAGTCAGGTATACATATCTGAAAGCATCCTGACTACAGCTATTTATCTAAAGTGTCATGACCGCCTAGTGGACCAATAAAACTGAATTCTGATAATTGGGAGGTACTATTGACACCTCAAAAAATTCTGTAGTCAAATTAATCAGCTGACATTTTCTGACTGACACTGAGAATTATAACATTCTTACTAAAGCTGAATTGACAATATTCTAATTGAAATTCAATGCTACTAACAACATGGAAGTTCCCAACACTGATAAAATCAAGCTAAGATTCGACATTCAAGCACTAATGCAGATTTTAAGATTTTCTAGTTCAAGAAATAGGGCTAAATTTCACTTCACAAGATTCAACATCACTTCAGTCACAAACTGGTGGAAAATATCTATAATTGACATGGTATAATCAGACAAAGTATGACTAGCAATTTCTCGACATTCAGTAATTTCAAGGCTACAATTGATAGAGAGAAATAGGGAGGAATTTAGGGACACAAGGGAAGAACTATTCCCTTGTTGAATTCCCACAAACCTGGTGAAAAAGCCTGAAGAATTCCTTGAGAAACTGAGGAGAAAAGGTTGCCCTAACTCTTGCTCTAAAAAACGCCGAGAGAAGTTCTACAATCTATTTTCTGAAGGGCTGAGTAGGGAATGAGGAAAGAAACTGTTTAACCCCTAAATAAGTCTGAAAATATGTTTAAAACAATGTAGTTTAAAGTTTAGGAGGGTAGTAAATTACTAAAATACCCTTGAAAACTCGCAAGGAAAAACTGATTGTCAGTCCTCATAGGTGACCTAACAGGTTGTGGTCAGTGACCATGACTCGTGGTCACACTCGTGAGGTGCACTGCCTGAAACCCACTGTTGGTCACCACGAGGGACTTAACGACTCGTTACCTTGAGCCACGACTCATGGCATCATCCGTCAGGTTCACCGATTAGCAGTCGTTTGGGGGTCGTAATGGGAGACTCTTCGATTCGTTACCTGGTGACCATGACTCGTGGTCACCACTCGTCAGGTACACTGCCTCAACTCCAAATAAATTTTATCTAGATGACCACGATTCATCCCACGAATTGTGGGGACTGACCACGACTTGTGGGGTCCTTCCTTTAGGTACAGTGTCTTCCTTTTCATCCTTTCTCCATAACCCCTCCCCACGACTGACCTAACGAGTCGTGGGGCCTGACCACNGTGGGGCCTGACCACGACTGTGGTCACGCCCATGGGGATCTCATTTTCCAAACTTCAAATGTGGTCACTCCCATGGGGATCTCATTTCCCAAACTTCAAACTCATCACTTGGGCCTCACCACGAGTCACATCACGACTCGTGGGCTGCTCCAACGAGTCACCTCACGAACTATTTTGAAACCTGGTGCCAAATTTTAATTTTTTCTCCGTTTCAACTCCCGGATCTGATCTTTGGGCTTGTGGGGAATAACGATATCTCCCCCTTGGGAGCATTCGTCCTCAAATGTTGGAAAACATACAGAAAATTAGAGAATGACAATCTTTATACACAAATACTGATAATGAAAGCTGAAAACTAGCGGAATGACTATCTCTGAACTGAATCACAAGTCTGAACTGAATTCACTACTCATGCACATGTTCATTTACATGAACGAAATTGATACATACGATCTAAAAGCAATTTTGGGAAAGGAGTTG
The DNA here is from genome assembly GCA_018107945.1 of Datura stramonium. Classification (NCBI taxonomy): domain Eukaryota; kingdom Viridiplantae; phylum Streptophyta; class Magnoliopsida; order Solanales; family Solanaceae; genus Datura; species Datura stramonium. The sequence goes on from JACEIK010004023.1 coordinate 22,553, forward strand.
ATACCTTGAACTGAAACTGAGTCGGAAGGGAACAAATAAGGGTATATAGCCATCATATCTGCTTCAGCCTCCCACGTAGCCCTCTCAACATGCTGATTTATCCATAAGACCTTGACTGAAGCTACCTCCTTGTTCCTCAGCTTATGAACCTTATGGTCAAGGACCTAGACTAGGACTTCCTCGTATGAGAGACTATCTTTCACTCCAACACTATCCAATGGCACAATTGAAGTTGGATCACTAATGCACTTCTTCAATAGTGACACATGGAATATTGGGTGCACAGACGCCAACTCTTAAGATAATTCCATCTCATACGCCACCTTGCCAATCCGCCTCAGAATTCTGTATGGTCCCACATATCTTGGGCTGAGTTTTCCCTTCTTCCCAAATCTCATCACCCCTTTCATGGGTGAAATTTTCAGATAGACCCAGTCATCCACAACAAACTCCAATTCTCTTATCCTCGCATCATCATAAGATTTTTGATAACTCTAAGCTGTTTTCAATCCTTCTCCGATAAGCTGTACCTTCTGCATAGCTTCATGAACCGAGTCTGGCCCGATTATAGCAGCTTCACCAACTTCAAACCATCCAATAGGAGACCTGAACCTTCTACCATACAATGCCTCAAACGGGTCCATTAGGATACTGGAGTGATAACTATTGTTGTATGCAAACTCGATAAAAGGGAAGTGGTCATCCCAACTATCTTTGAAATTAATCGCGCACGCTCTCAACATATCTTCTAGGGTATGAATAGTCTGCTCAGCTTTCCCATCTGTCTGCAGGTGAAAATCTGTGCTGAGCTTGACTCGGGTACCAAGTCCCTTCTGAAAAGACTTCTAGAAATGTGAGGTGAACTGGGTACCTCTGTCTGAAATAATTGATAATGGCAACCAATGAAGTCTAACCAACTCCCGGATATAAAGCCTAGCATATTCCTCAGCTGAATTTGTAGTTTTAACTGGGAGGAAATGTGCTGACTTAGTCATCCGGTCTACTACTTCCCAGATGGAATCTTGTTGCCGACGAGTTTGAGATAGACCCATAATAAAGTCCATATTTACTTCTTCCCACTTCCACATGGGTATGCTGATATCCTGGGTCATACTTCCCGATCTTTGGTGCTCTACCTTGATTTGTTGGCAGTTCGGGCACTTAGCTATGAATTTGACGATGTCTCTTTTCATGCCGTTCCACTAGTAAATATCCCGTAAATCGCGGTACATCTTAGCAGCACCAGGGTGGATGGAGTACCTCTAACTATGAGCTTCAGCCAGTATCTGTTGTCTCAAATCACCAACATCCGATACATACAACCTGCCCTGGTAACAGAGCACACCATCTCCCCCTTTAGAGAAAGCCTCAACCTCTTTCCTGAGAACTGATTCCTTGAGTTTAAGTAAAATAGGATCTTCATCTTGTTTGGACTTAACTTCAACGACCAAAGAGGAATCTGACCCGCTCTGCATTACTACTCCACCCTCAGCTGAGTCAACCAACTGCACCCCTAACCGAGCTAGTCTGTGAATATCCTCCGCGAATTCCTTTTTGCCTTCCTCAACATGAGCCACGCTACCCATAGACACTCTGCTTAGGGCATCAGCCACCACATTGGCTTTGCCCGGGTGATATATCACGCTCATGTCATAATCCTTCAGGAGCTCTAACCACCTTTTCTGACGTAGACTTAGGTCCTTCTGACTGAATATATACTGAAGGCTCTTATGATCGGTGAAAACATCCACGTGAGCTTTGTACAGATAGTGTCTCCATATTTTCAACGCAAACACCACCACCGCCAACTCCAAGTCATGATTTGGATAATTCTTCTCATGAACTTTGAGTTGTCTGGAGGCGTAGGCTCTCACTTTGCCCTGCTACATCAAAATGCAACCGAGTCCAACTCTAGAAGCGTCGCAATATACTACAAATCCATCTGATCCTTCCGGTAGGGTCAACACTGGAGCGATAGTAAGTTGAGTTTTTAAATCCTGGAGACTCTTCTCACACGCATATGACCACTAAAATTTCAACTTATTCTAAGTCAGTCTAGTCAGAGGAGATGCTATAAAAGAAAAGCCTTCCATAAAGGTCGGTAATAACTGGCCAAACACAAGAAAGTTTTGATTTCAATTGGGGAGGTGGGTCTGGGCCAATCTTTCACTGCTGCTATCTTTTGAGGATCAACATGAATACCCTCACCCGAGACCACATGACCCAGAAAGGTCACGGACTTCAACCAGAATTCGCACTTGCTGAACTTGGCGAACAACTGGCGGTCTCTGAGTGTTTGAAGCACTATCCTCAGGTGAGTAGCATGTTCTTCCTCATTTCTGGAGTATACCAGAATGTCTTCTATAAATACAATGATGAACATATCCAAATACTGCTTGAAGATTCTGTTCATCAGGTCTATAAAGGCAGCAGGGGCATTTGTTAGTCCGAAGGACATAACCACAAACTCGTAGTGACCATACCGAGTCTTGAAATCTACTTTTAGTATGTCACACTCTTTGACTCTTAGCTGATGATACCCTGACCTGAGATCTATTTTGGAGAAACAACTAGTTCCCTGAAGTTGGTCGAACAGGTCATCAATTCTGGGTAAGGGATACCTGTTCTTGATTGTGACCTTGTTCAACTGCCGGTAATCGATGCACATTCTGAGGGTACTATATTTCTTTCACACGAATAACACCTGAGTACCCCAGGGAGAGATGCTGGGTCTGATAAAACCCTTATCAAGGAGATCTTTTAGTTGGTCCTTCAACTCCTTAAGTTCAGCCAGATCCATTCTATAAAGAGGGATAGATATGGGCTTAGTATTTGGAATAAGGTCTATGACGAAGTCAATTTCCTATTCAGGAGGAACTCCGGGAAGATCTTCAGGGAACACACTTGGAAATTCGCTGACAACAGGGACTGACTGCATAGTTGGGGTCTCAGAATGGGAATCCTTGACCCAAACAAGATGGTAAATACGTCCCTTAGAAATAAGCTTCCTGGCCTTAAGGTAGGAAATAAACCTACCCTTAGGCGATGAACTACTGCCCCACCACTCTAGATTTGGCTCATTAGGAATTGAAACCTGACGATCCTAGTTCTGTAGTCGACTGAGGCATAAACGAAGTGTAACCAATCCATGCCAAGAATTAGGTCGAAGTCAACCATGTCTAACTCTACAAGGTTGGCTAGAATGACTTTATTGTAGTCTGAGATTGGGAAGTTTCTAAAAACTCGATTGGCTCTAACTGACTCACCCACTGGGGTGGAGACTGAAAATGGTTCTGAGAGGATCTTTGGACTGATATCAAATTGGAATGCTACGTAGGGAGTCACAAATGATAGTGTGGCCCCCGGATCAAGTAGGGCATATACATCTAGGTAGAAAAGACGTAACATACCCATGAACACATCCGGTGAGTTCTCCTGATCCTGATGGGATGATAATGCATAAAAATGGTTTTGGCATTGACCGCCCTCTATACCTTATGTGTTAGCCTGCTGAGATGGTCGGCCTGCTGGAGCTGCTGAGGTAGTGGATTGTGATCTCCCCCATCCTGCTGACAGGCATTCCTTAAGCTGATGCCCAAGCTGTCCACAACCAAAACAATCCTCTCGACCCTGAAGACACTCTCCTAGGTGGTTCTTGTCGCACTTGGGGCAAGCTGGATACCTATTACCGGCACTGTAGCTCTGGGACTGAGAGCCAGATGCTCCACCCCTCTTATCCTGGCGGGACCGGAAGGTAGGGGTGCTGGCTGAGCTAGGTGTTGGAGCCCTCTGCTGCTGCTGCAGCAGCTGTGGGCGGCTGCTGCTGTGGGAGGCTGCTACTATTAGATCTCTGGTGGCTATAGTCTAATTGGCCAGTCATTTCCCGCTTGTTCTTTCACTCCATGTCCCTCTGTTTTTCTGCCTCAATCTGCTGGGCATAGACAATCAGACTGGAGAGGTTAATATCTTTGATCAACATCGCTGTCCTGCACTCTTTGAGGACCAGGTTTGACACCCCATTTACAAATTTCAACATGTGAGCCCTTGGCTCAGCCACCATCTCCGGAGCGTATTTGGACAACCTGGTGAACTCCAGAGCATACTCTTTTATTGTCCGATTTCCCTGTCTCAGGTTCATGAACTCCGCTACCTTTGCCTCCCTCAGTTCCCGAGGGAAGAATCTGTCCAGGAAGGCTGTAGTGAACTCCTTCCATTCTATCGATCCTGCTTCCGCTGACCTTCCCTCTTACCACTGCTCGTACCATACTTGGGCTACCCCTTTCAGCTGGTAGGCAGCCAAGTCGGCACTCTCTGAGGGACTGACACCCATAATTTGGGTGATCTTTTTAATCTCATCCACAAATCCTTGTGGGTCCTCTCCCACCTTAGATCCATGAAAATTCGAAGGGTTCATCCGGGTGAAGTCCCGCACCCCGGCAGCTGCTGCAGATCCATTATTGTTGATTGGAACCACCTGCTGGTTCACCTGATTAGTAACAGTTTGGGCGAGCAGCTGAACAGCCATCCTGAATTTTGCGATAGACACCGAGTCGTCCTGAGGGGCTGCCGGGGCTGGTGGGGAAGGCCGGTGAGCATTATCGGCCCTTCTTCCATTACCATGTCATGGAGGCATGATTCATTGAAATGAAATAGAGCACGATTAGGAAATATTTCTAGAACTGAATTTCAATGCATGATAAGGAGTATGAAATAAAGGAAATTTTTCCTAATAACATCTCGTAGCCTCCCCGTCATAAGTGGCGCGCTTCACACTCATGAAGAGGACTCTACTCGATGCGGCTTTCAGACATCCGAGCATTCTCTGAACCTAGCGCTCTGATACGAAGTTTGTCATGCCCCGGGTTTACACCTTGGATTGAATACAGTACTTGGAGTCACACGTGACCCCAAGTCAATCCCCGGTCTATCATACACTGACATTCTCAGTAACATAAAAATACATACAACGGAAGTTTAAAGCAAAAATGTAAATACTTGAAAGAAGTAAAGCTGGTTCATAATATTTGAAAATATTAGAACAAAGCTACAAGTCTAATAAAAACCAATCTAAGTCTGAAAAAAATCTGCGTCTGAAAGCCAATATGACTGATGAGCTGCTGGGACAAGCCCCCAGCTAACTCCAAATCTAAATGAAAAGGAAGGAAAATTATATCTAAAGTAAATAAATCTCCGTCCTAGAAAAATAAGGATAGCTGAGGTCTTCGATGAGCGGTCGGCTAACGAAGTTGAGACTGAGATGCTGCAGCTGTATCATAAAATAATACAACATAAAAGTATGCATCAGTACTTTGAATGTACTGAGTAAGTGAGAGAAGCATAATACAATGGAATAAAAATGCTAAACTGAAAAGATATGCAATGACCAACTAAAGCTACTGAATTGAATGACTGAATAATTGAGATGGTCTCAAAGACCCCGTATGATGGTCAAAGCACGTTCTAAATCTAGAATACTGATTTGAACTGAACTGAAAGTAGACTGAACTGACTAGTGGGATAGTCTATAACCGACATATAACCATGTGAGCTAGACGTGGAGTCCGATATATATACCCCATCGATAGGATCCAGTATACCTTGTCAGGGTATAAAGGCATGAACTGGGTGATCACAAGAGTCTGGGGCCAATCAGGCCAATAAATACTATAACCTACGGTGGCAACGTAGTTCTGGGAACCTAGGTGGGCTGAAACCCCGGTCCAGTCGATGCTAAGTCCTACTTCCACTGGATAGCCCTAGACTGAATACTAAGCTGATAGCTCAAAATGGGGCCCAAGAATAGTCAGGTATACATATCTGAAAGCACCCTGAGAGTCTTATCGGACCTGATTATGAAACTGGATTCTAAGACTGGTCAGAGCTGCTTATCTCGAAGCGTCGTAACTGTCTACAGAGCAACTAAAATCTGAAACTGGGGTCGTAAGGCTAGTCAGAGCTCTTTATCTAAAGTGTCATGACCTCCTATTGGACCAATAAAACCGAATTTTAAATTTGATTATGATAATTGGGAGGTACTACTGACACCTCGGGAAATTCTTTAGTCAAACTGATCAGCTGACATTTTCTGACTGACACTGAGAATTCTAACATTCTTACTAAAACTAAATTGACAATATTCTAATTGAAAATCAATGCTACTAACAACATGGGAGTTCCCAACACTGATAAAATCAAGCTCAAATTCGACATTCAAGCACTAATGCAGATTTTAAGATTTTCTAGTTCAAGAAATAGGGTTAAATTTCACTTCACAAGATTCAACATCACTTCAGTCACAAACTGGTGGAAAATATCTATAATTGACATGGTATAATAATCCACATGATTTAGACAAAGTATGACTAGCAATTTTTTGACATTCATTAATTTCAGGGCTACAATTGATAGAGAGAAATAGGGAGGAATTTGGGGACACAAGGGAAGAACTATTCCCTTGTTGAATTCCCACATACCCGGTAAAAAAACCCGAAGAATTCCTTGAGAAATTGAGGAGAAAAGGTTTCCCTAGCTCTTGCTCTAAAAAACTCTAAGAGAAGTTCTACGATCTATTTTCTGAAGGTCTGAGTGGGGAACGAGGAAAGAAACCGTTTAACCCCTCTAATAAGTCTGAAAATATGTTTAAAACGACGTAGTTTAAAGTTTAGGATGGTAGAAAATTACTAAAATACCCTTGAAAACTCACCGGGAAAAACTGATTGTCAGTCCTCAATGGGTGACCTAACGGGTCATGGTCAGTGACCACGACTCATGGTCACACTCGTGAGGTGGACTACCTGAAACCCAATGTTGGTCACCACGAGGGACTTAAAAACTCGTTACCCTAGGCCACGACTCGTGGCATCATCCGTCAGGTTCACTGATTAGCAGTCGTCTGGGGCTCGTAACGGGAGACTTAACGATTCATTACCTGGTGACCACGACTCGTGGTTACCACTCGTCAGGTGCACTGCCTCAACTCCAAATAAATTTTTATCTAGATGACCACGACTCATCCTACAAATCGTAGGGACTGACCACGACTCGTAAGGTACTTCTGTTAGGTACACTGTCTTCCTTTTCCTCCTTTCTCCATCACCACTCCCCACGACTGAACTAACGAGTCATGGGGCCTGACCACGACTCGTGGTCATGGTTGTAAGGATATCATTTCCCAAACTTCAAACTCATCACTTGGGCCTCACCTTGAGTTACATCGTGACTCGTGGGATGCTCCAATGGGTCACCTCACGACCCCTTCTGATACTTGGTGCCAAATTTTAATTTTTTCTCTGTGTCAACTCCTGGGTCTGATCTTTGGGCTTGCGGGGTATAACACTTTGCCTGAGGGGCAATCTAGCACTCGACCTCCTCTCTTTAATGGCCAGCATTATAGTCTTTGGAAAAATCGTATGGAAATTTACATTAAAGCAGAGGACTATCAGTTATGGCTAATTACTTTGAAAGGACCTCTGGTTCCTACTAAAGTAAAACCTGATGGAACGAAGGTACCAAAGACTGAAGATGAGTTTGATGCTGATGATTTCAGAATGATGGAAAAAAATGCTAAGGCTATAAAGATACTCTACTTTGGACTGGGCATTGATGAATATAATTTTATTTCTTGATGTTCCAGTGCAAAGGAGATTTGGCGCTCTTTCATTCTTACACATGAAGGTATGAATTAGGGAAAACAATCTAGGATTGACATGCTTATAAGGAAGTATGAACTTTTTTCCATGGGCGAAAAAGAGTCAGTAAAAGATATGTTTACCCGGTTCACACACATCACAAATGAACTCAAATCTCTTGGAAAGGAATTTTCGACTGAAGAAAATGTCAGAAAGATTATGAGGATTATGCCTGCTTCTTGGGAACCTAAAGTTAATTCCATCGAAGAAGCAAATCAAATGAGCTCAATACAGATGGATGATCTCATTGGAAATTTGCAAACTTATAAAATTAAAAATATAAACAAAGTGTCTGAGAAACCCAAGAAAGAATGTAGTCTCAGCCTAAAAGCTGAATTAGAATCTAATGAAGAAGAAATGACGATGCTTTTTCGAAGGTTCAAAAAGTTTTCAGACAAGAGGGAGTCACAAAATAAAGATAAGTCCTCTGAGAAAGGACAGTTTCATGGTTGTTTCAAGTATGGTAAGATTGATCACTTGATAAAGGACTGTCCCCTCTTGAAGGAAAAGCAAAGGAAAAACTCAAAAGCAGCAGCAAGTGGCCTCAAAAGCTTCTAGAAAGCCATGAAAGCTACTTGGGGTGAAACTTCTAATGAGGAATCAGAAGGAGAGGATTGTGAAAATGACAAATTTGGCCCTCATGGCTAGAAGTGGCTCAGATTCTGACAGTGATTCCACCGTGGTAAGCTTATCTGATCTGAAAACTCAAGTTCACGGTTTATCAAAAAGAAAAGTGATTAAATTATTACTTTCCTTGATGGATGAATGTCAACAAATGAGTGTTGGAAAAATTGAAATGTCTACAATTTTCTCAAATTTGAAATATGATTATAAAGTTTTAAAAAGGGAGAAAACCGAGTTTGAAAATGCAAACAAATCACTCAATGCTGAAATTGGCAAATTAGAGGAGACTGTCTCTGTTAAAAAAACTGAAACCAGTAATCTAATGGAAACAATCTCATCTCTAAAAGCTGAACTGATCACCATCAAGGAAGGAAAAACATCGAGCAGTGAAATAATTAACAATGACCAAGGTATTCTTGAAGCTGAAATTACTTTCTTGAAAAGGGAATTGTGCAAAGAAAAAAAAAAGTTCTAAGCTTCATGTAACCTTGAATCAAGCTAATTATGACATTGCTTTGATGAACAAATAAAACAAATCATCTTAAGCTTTAACCTAGCTAAATGAGCATTACAACAGAGCTCGAACAGTCTTGTCTATAAAAGCAAACTTGTCAAATAGGATTGTAAAAGAAAATATGTTGGTTTGGAAGAATGTAAACTATGTAGGCTTTATGGACATACCATACATGTGCGATATGAATGTTTAGGCAGGATAAAAGCAATCCTGTCAAATAGGATCGTACAAGAAAATATGTTGGTTTGGAAGAATATAAACTTTGTAGGCATTATGGACATACCAGACATGTGCGATATGAATGTTTAGGCAGGATAAAAGACCTTGAGAAAAAGAAAAACATTATTAGATGGATTAGAAAAGATTTGATTTCTCAACTTATCAAAAGAAAGGAAACTAAACTGGTGTGGGTTCCCAAATCTAACCCTTAGTTGTTTTTGCAGGCTGAAGTTAGAGGGAGCAACAGAAAATGGTATCTTGATAGTGGTTGCTCCAGGCATATGACAGGTAACAAAAACCTTTTTCTCTCTCTAGTAGCCTTCAATGGAGGAACTGTGTCCTTTGAAGGTAGAAAAAAAGGCACAGTTGTGGGTATAGATAAGATTGATAAGTCTCTTACTCATTCTATTGACAATGTCTATTTGGTAAAAGGTCTGAAACTCAACTTGTTGAGCATCTCATCAACTTTGTGATTGAGGAAACATCTTAACTTCCTTCGATTGCAAAGTAGTTAACAATAAGTCTGGGGAAGTTTTCATGATTGGAAAGCGACACAGTAATGTGTATAAAGCTTGTATTATGTTGCTTTCTAAAAATGAATTAACCTATTTGAGTGTTCTTGATGATGATGTTCTTCTTTGGCACAAGTGATTGGGTCATGTTAGTCTTTCATTACTCAAAAAACTTGTTTCAAGAAACCTTGTTCTTAGTCCGCCTGAAATAAAATTTAAAAATGACAAGGTGTATGATGCTTGTGCTAAAGAAAAATAGATTAGATCATCTTTTAAATCCAAAAAGGTAATTAGTACCTCCAAGCCGCTTGAATTACTACACATGGATCTCTGTGGGCCCATGCGAGTAGTAAGCCATTGAGGTAAGACATTTATTCTTGTGATTGTTGATGATTTCTCTCTCTTTACATCGACCTATCTTCTAAGGATGAAGCATTCGACATGTTTAAAATGTTTGCAAAAAGGATTTGACGAACTCTCAAATGAAAAAATTCACTATTTTTTGTTACAAATATGAAATTGATCATAACTTTTCAGACCTTAGAACTCCCCAACAAAAAGGGACCGTGGAAAAAAAAATAGAACACTAGAAGATATGACATGAACAATGTTTATTGCTAGTGGACTTCCTAAAAGTTTCTGGGCTGAAGCAGTAAATACGACTTATCATATAATTAACATATGCATGATCAGATCACTCCTTGATAAAACTCCTTATGAACTTCTTAAAGGTAGAAAACCTAGTATCAAACACTTGCGAACCTTTGGCAACAAATATTTTGGTCACAATAATGGAAAAATTGCCTTAGGAAAGTTTGATGCAAGGAGTGATGTTGGAGTGTTTCTTGGATACTCCTCAAATAACAAAGCCTATAAAGTGTACAAAAAAAGAACAAAATGTATAGAAGAAAGCATTCATGTGATTTTTGACGAGTCTAACATTTTTGTTGAGACAACCTTGTAGGAAAGTGAGGATGATCATGAAATTGATCTCATTCAATCTTCAATCGAACAGATAAGTGCTCCAGCCCTATATGAAGGGATAGTCATGTAAGCAGACTCCTTGAATGTTCTCTCAGAACCTGGGTAGGAGAGGGAAAATTCAGGGGGTACAATCCCTGAGACAGTGGTAAGTTCAGCAGAAGGAACAGAGGAAAGAACATCACCTAACCCTGTTCCAAAAACACAAAATGATAGTTCTCAAGAATTAAATTTTAGGCCCTGGATGCACCAAAGCTCTCATCCCCTTGATCTAATAATAACTGATCTCAATAAGGGAATTCAAACAAGGGCCTCCATGAAATATTTTTGTGCTTATTCAGCTTTCTTGTCTTACATTGAGCCTAAAAATTATCATGAAGCCTTGCAGGATCCAGATTAGATAATGGCTATGCAAGAAGAGCTCAATCAGTTTGAAAGGAGAAAGGTTTGGCACCTGGAACCACCACCAATGAGGCGTACTATTATTGGAATAAAGTAGGTGTTCCAAAATAAACTTGATGCACATGGAACAGTAACCTAGAACAAAGCCCGTCTGGTGGTCCAGGGCTATAACCAAGAGGAAGACATCGATTATGAAGAATGGAGGCAATAAGGATGCTAATTGCCTTTGCTGGTCACATTGAATTCACACTCTACCAAATGGATGTTAAAAGTACGTTCCTAAATGGGGAACTATCACACTCCGAGCCTACATCCTGGACGTAACACGGTACTTGAAGTCACGAGTGACCCCAAGTCAACCCCTGGTCTATCATACACTGGTATTCTGAGTAAACATGCAC
>JACEIK010004023.1:103747-123536 GCA_018107945.1 Datura stramonium
CTTATATTATGAGTTTAAATTATTTAGACCCCACCCTTTTATGTTTAGCTTGTAAGATTGGGTCAATGTTCACGTTATTTCTTGGATCATGTGTCTTAAGTTCTTGGTCCCATAATGCCCCTTACTTTAGTTTGCTTTCATTTTAGTGGTCCTTATTTTAGATCATCTTTGCAATTATGATGCACAGTACTACTTTTTCCAATCTTAAAATCATCTTGCAATTATGATATAGTTTACTTTTCTATCTTACTTATTCATTTTCCATCCCAAAGTTCTTGAGACTAACAATATTTTTAGGTTGGTTAGGCTGACCAATTGGACCACTAAAGGAGTAGAGAAGCTTAGGAAAAAATTAATGTGTACAATTTATAGGAGGCTATATACTATGTTGGTAGCAAATTTGTTAAAAAATGTTGATGCACTCGTTAAATTCTTTAAAAAAATGTGTAAGCTTTTAGAGGATTCGACACACACGTTGAAAAATGCATAAGCACAAACAAATTTATGATGAGTTCGGTGAGTTGACCTGAATTTGTTGCTTTTAGCTCAAACTGCATATACATAATCCAACGAAATTTGAAATGCATATACACTTTGAATTCACCGACTCTAAATCTTGAATTTGCCTCTAAGCGTGGGATGAATTATCTTAAATGGTGGCGGTGTTTCTTGGATATATTCAACATGGGGCAATACCAGTTTGAACATCTGCAGGGTAAATGTCTCTTGAACAAACGTGAGACAGTTGATGCAGTGATCTTTTTAATTTGGTGATTGTGATTATGTTTTGGTCAAGTCTACTTAGAATTTGCAAACCCAATAAAAAGAACAATCTAAAATGTAGCTAGTGTAGATTCTTAGAAAAGACAATACCCATTGTGTGGCCATTGACCTGTCTGAATTATCTTTGACATGACCAGCCATTGATATCTTGTCCATTCACTGTAGTCCAACCTCCAACTTACTCAATCTTTCACAAGTTCAACTGCTAAATTAATCAGTACCCCAGAAAGTTAACTTCTGAAATTAAGTGACTTTCAAACAGTAAATTTTGCTTTTGGACCTATAAAAAGATCTTCCGCTTCGACTGTTCTTTGTTTGATAGTACAAAACAGATGCCATATCTTGCATCAGTAATAGGTGGAATCACTTCATATTGTCTCAAGTCGGCAGAACATTTTAATCTGTCATTAATTTGTTAAACCAGTATAGTCAAAAGGGCGCTTTAAGCGTGCTTAAGCCCCGAAGCTAGGCGCAAAACATGTCGCTAGCTTCAAAACATGTCGAGTGTTCTCTTCGCTTAGCTAGAGCTTCCAAGTCATTATCAAGGCTCCAAGACATACTTTTTTTTACCAATGAGCATAATCTGAAGAGTCGACCCTAAATAATTGATACGTCACTTTATCTAATTTAACTTTCAGTTTCTTTGACCGTATATTTGTTATTCATACTTATAATTATTAGTCTACTACACACATATATTTATATATTTTTTCCATTTGTGCCTTTCAGCATTAAAACCTACACTTTATTTGCATTTAAAACTCCAACAGACCTTAGAGCATTTTTGTGTTTTCCGCCTTTGATAACAATTAACCAACATTAACTGTTTAACTTATACCAATTCATCTGTTAATCAAGAATCCATCTTCTTGATGCTGTACTTAGTTGCTATGAACTTATAATTTTTAAACATTTGCAGATCAAGGATATTGCTTTAAAGGTCTCTGGTGTATATAAATGCAAGTCATCAACACCAACTGGTACTTACAGGAAAGGTCATAGACCATATCCTGATTTTGATACAATATCAGAGGGAGTTCCATATCCTTATCAACCAGCAAGTTCAAGTTCTACTCCAGCTTGGGATTTTACCAGTGCTGGCAATCTAAGGACTCCTAGGCCTGATTCTAGATTTGCTAGGGGATTTAGTGGTGGCGGTCTCGGTGGCGGTGTTGAATCTATTTCTCAGTCTGGTGATGTGGTGGTGGAAGATGATGGACAAAAAGAGTGGACTGCACACGTTGAACCTGGTGTTCAGATCACTTTTGTTTCTCTCCCTAATGGTGGAAATGATCTTAAACGAATCCGATTTAGGTATCTATCAAATATCTCTTTTCATTTCTACCTCAAAACTTTATCACAGTATATGATATTGGATTAAGATGAAGCTTGAATGGAGCGACATGGACAATAAGGATTCATGTAATTGATCCCAACTTACTTTGGGTTGAGTCGTAGTCTAGAATGAAATTATGGGAATTATGATTATGACAACTTCTTGCCTATGAATACTATAAGAAACAGCTTCTTTTGTAATGAAAGCTTCTTTACATAAGCTTGTCTTAGGCCAATGTTCAGTCTCTTTCATTCATGGAATGAATTCTTTTGAAGTTTCCCTTTTCTTTGTCCCCTTCATGTCTGCTAAAATATCTCACTTGTTTAGTTCTGTGCCTTCAAATATCTTACTTACTACATGTGCCATTCTTATTACTAAGTCGATGTGTTTGGAATGCCATCTGAAATGATGACCTATTTAATTGAATGTATCCATGTTGCTTAGCTTTCTAACTGGCCCGATAAGCTGTCAAATTGTCCACTTGCTATCTGTATTATTCTTATCCTTGTTTTAAAAATATCAGTGTTATCTGTATCTTATCGAAACACCCGTTGATGGTTCTGACAATAAATATAACTGGTTCTTTTGAAGTCGGGACATGTTCAACAAATGGCAAGCTCAAAGATGGTGGGGCGAGAATTATGACAGAATTATGGAGCTCTACAATGTTCAGAGATTCAATAAACAAGCTCTTAACACTCCTGGACGGTCTGAGGATGGAGTAAGTCAGTTTGATTTTATTTGTCTAAGCACAGACTTGACCTCAATTTTCTTTCTGCTATGATTTACATTAACTCAGTTACAAAGATGAACTGCTAAATTTACGAAAATACTTTAGTTTATAGTAGAGGTACAGAAGACTCTGAACTCATCAAGTTCGATAAAGTATCAATTTTGAAAGCTTAAAGATCTAAAGGAAATAATAGATTGGAAATTTATGTACCTGAGATGTTTTTCTGCAGAGAGATTCCAATTATTCGAGGCTTGGATCTGCAATGGAGAGCCCTATGATGACTCCTGCAACAAATAAGGACTGGACACCAAGCAATTACCATAAACCATCTGGATCAACTGGTTTCCCAAAGGGTGAAAACATGTCATATATGGACGCGTCAAGGACAACCACAGACTCTAGGGATGAAGCTTCACTTTCCGTTAGTAATGCCAGTGAAATGGAATCGGAATGGATAGAACAAGACGAGCCTGGAGTGTATATAACCATCAGACAACTAGTTGATGGCACTAGAGAGCTACGGCGTGTCAGATTCAGGTATTTAAAAAATCTCAACTCTCTGTATATGAACTCGAGACATGATTGAAAGCCTGAGCACTATTTTGCTGAATTCTGTATTCATTTTGGACATTTTCGTATTTTTTCTTCATTCATACAGTCGAGAGAAGTTTGGGGAGGTGCATGCGAAGCTGTGGTGGGAACAGAACCGCGAGAGAATACAAACTCAATACCTTTAAATCGACAAATTTGTATCCACTGAACAGAAGAATTATTCCACGGAAAAGGAACAATTTTGCCTCTTGGATGTGATGAAGCTGAAATAGAGATCATTACAAGATACTTCTATCTAAAGTATTTTATAGTAGTTCAGACAGAATGGCTCTACAGAACAAAATCACTTTGGCCATTTAGCATTTTTCATGGCATTTCTTGATCTCTAATTATACATGATCTTGCAAATTCTCTCATGGATCTCCTTACTTTTCCTTAAAGGTTTCAAGTTGTTTCCTTGTATTATAATCTTTCTAGAAAATATAATTGAACCAAATGCTAGATGATGCAAAACACACTGCTTTTTTCACTACTATTGTCAATATCTATAGCTCACCGGCATTTATAGACTCTCAAATGATAAATTTGTGGCCCGTTATTCTATCTTTCGTGCAATGAATTTCAAACTAGAGAAAGACTAAAGGACAGAATGGGCGTTCAAGCCCCATGTCACAAGACTTATGCCTCACCCTGTATTAAGTAGAATGCCCCGCCTTTTAAAGCACCAGTTTAAACAAGTATCCGAACTTTTTACTTTAGGGATTTATAATGTTAAATTACTAACAGAAGGATCATTGAGGTTTAAACTTTAGCACATTAGAGAGAATTCTTTATGATTGGAAAGAGCCAAGCAGTAAATGTACTTCATTAGTGAAGAGGACTTGCCATACTCATCAAACGTTTACGCAAAGGGATAGAGACCCATCATAGAGTTGAAATTCCAAGTTTTATTGATGAAAACAATAAACAACCAAGAACTGATGCAGCTGCAACTTAAGCAAGCAAGCTTGGCCTCTCATAATAACAGAATCTTTTCTATTCCCCAAACAAAAGGTTTTTCCTTGAATCCACCACTACATATGTGAAAGGTAAAGTAACAATGTAAATGGAAAGTAAACGATGAGGAAAGCCAGAAATGTACTAGCTACTTTTGGGAAGAATAGTAAAGTTGGACGTTGAGAACCAGATATAATATAGTCATCAGAACACACATCAAAAGCTTCAAGTGTACATTACAAGAAAGTAAACACATAAGGCGTTTTTCTCTACCATGAGAAACCGTCTAGGTTCAACCAGAGGTAGAACATTATGATCACAAAGAATTCAGAAAAAAAAAAAAGAGGTTACATTTAGAGAAACCTTGTTATTCAAAGGGCCAGTTAGAATACTCAGAATAATTATTGTATTGATGGCTGGTCCGTGAGCTCGTTTCAGCAGCTGGAGTACTACGGGAACTAGAACGAGATGAACCAAATTTCCAGAGGGAAGACCATGGTCTCCGCCTTTCTCGATTCTGAGAATTGTTCTCCCTATCAGTGAATCGTCTACTGCTGCTTCTGCTTTCACTCCTTGAGTTTCGAGAACACTGGTCATTGCCAGATCTTTCAGGTATCAGCTCCTTTCTACAAACAGGACATGAACTCTTCTGTTCTAGCCATGGAATGATACAATCCGAGTGATATAAATGCTTGCAAGGCAATTTTGTTGCCTGAGTCCCCAGTGCAAATTTCTCTTTACAAACAGGGCAGTGGGAATCTGATTTAACATCCTTTTTCGATATCTTGACTGTTGGAAGGGAATCAATTGAACATCTTGAGGCGGGAGGAGCACCACGCTGATTTCTATTGACAATTTCTTCAAAAAATTCCTCCACTCCCGGACCAACAAAGTAATCACCACCATTTTCTTGTCGGAAGCCAAGAGCCTCATTAAGAAACTCCAAAACTCCACCATCCCCAGGCATCTGCACAGGCATATCACCACTGAAAATCAGCAACGGATTCCACAAATTTCCTCGTTCGTCAGATCTCCCTCTCTCAGAAATATTACTTCTAGCTGAGACTTGTCGCCTTAAAAAGTTTGAGACAGATTCCATAAATCTCGGCCTCTGGCTCTCATTATCTGCACTACTAGTCATTATGTCTTCAAGATCTTGAACAAATCCACCAAGGCAATTGGGGCAAACAGCATTTTGTCTTCTGAGATTCACGGGTTGCCTACAACTATAACACCAGTGGCTGCAACTGTCACTTGACATGCTTACTCTTCCTAGCTCTTCTGCCCAACTTTATGCCTCTTCCAAACTACTATTCTGACACAAAACTAAATAACATAAAACTTATAGCTCCTTGAACAGGCACTTTTGAACAACTAATAGTAGGTATCATCAAATGAAAGCTATTCAATTGGAACCGTAAAAGTCTTGAAAGAGGCCAATCCGTTTAGAACAACCATTATAAGTATCATCAAATGAAAGATCACCATAAATCCAAAAAATAAATGTCAAGAAACTTGACGGAAAAAACAACAAGTTCTATTAACATATTGTGTGAATCATAGACCACAGAGGAAAAGAGTTTTACCTAGGTTTTAAGGATATGTAATGCAATAAGAAATTTGCACATACAGCAATAGAAGAGAATCTTTAGCTTTTAAAGAGGGGTGGATCAGACAGATAAAAGAAGATAAATCATAATTAAGCTCACAGTACAAGGAGAAAGGGAATAGCTAAAAATCTGCACCCAAGATGAAAAAGACCCAATTTCACGAACCAACTGACACCCATAATGAAGAATACTCATATTTACAGCATCATTTGCTCAAAATCCAATTAAATGAACAACGAAAGCAGAAAACAAAACCAAATACAGCAAATCAAACTACTAGAAACAAAAAGAAGATAAAATTAAAAGGGAAAAGAATGAACAGAAGGTTAAAGGGGGGAAAGCGTGATTACCTCTGATGAAAATGCAAGGTAAGAAAGAACCGACCCAGATTGAGGAAAACACACAATGTAGGTGCTACATAGAGAGAGAAAGGATGAGGAGATGGGAAATGCAAAGATAGGGACGAAAAAGATGCAGTCTTTGAGTGAGTGTAATAATGATGAATCATTTATTTTATTATTTTACACTCAATTTTATAATAAAAGACTACAGTTGTGTTGTGGGTGTATGATGAAATGCCAAATATACATTGGGCTGCACGTGGGTGCGTGCACTTATCCACCCCTATTATTTGGATCATTTGCACAAAGGCTTGTTTTTCGGGCATCTTTAATTTTTAATTTTTAAATTTATGATGTTTAAATATAAATTTTGACATAAATCATGCTTCATGACATAAGTTCATATAGATTATGTCATAGAACATAAGTTTAGAAGCATAAACTTTATATATTAAGACATGAGACAGAAGTTCAGTATTATAAACTTGTATTCGAAACATAAGTTTATATTTAGTTTTTCTCTTTCTGTGCTAAAATCTCTCTTATTTCATGTTTTCATCTCTACTCCTGAAATCTTTCTTTCATCTGTCCATCTCTACTCCCAAAATCCCTCTTCTTCCATCTTTCTATCTCTCCTCGTAAAACCTCTCCTTTTTCATTTTTCCTCTCTCCTCCTAAAATCTTTTCATTTTAATTTATAAATCTCTCAAATTGATTCACAAGAATATATAAAATGTTCATATTTTGATTAATCATGTGATATTTTAAAAAATATTTTTAAATTTTTCCAAAAACAATTCTGCTTTGATATGATTTGATATGCTTCTGCTTGTTGAAATTTTTATTAATTACTCATGGACATAGTTGTTGATCAGTATGATGATACAACAACAACAATAACAATATACAAATGTAGTTCTACAAAGTGAGATTTGGGGAAAATAGAGTGTACACAGACCTCACCCTTATCTCAGAGGTAAAGAGACTATTTTCAATAGACCCTCAACTCAAGAAAAATAGTCCATAACAATCCCATAAAAAAGTAATAAAGTACAAGAAACTATCAAATAATAATAAAAATAGTAGATAGTAACAAAGTGGGAACTATAACAAACTAATACAATAATTGCGATATAAGAAACAACAGATAGTAATAGAAATTGAAGAAAAAAACTATAGTAGCAATACTACGAGTATTAATATGAACGAATAACAAGACAACGCACTGCTACCTACTAACCTTCTATCCTAATCCGTATCGTTCATACCCTTCTATCTAAGATCATGTCCTATGTAAGCTGAAATTGCATTATGTCTCATCTAATCACCTCCCCCCAATACTTCTTCGGTCTATCTCTACCTCCCTGAAAACAATCATCGACAACCTCTCACAACTTCGCACCGTAGCATCCATGTCTCTCCTTTTCACATGTCCGAACTGGCTCAGTCTCGTTTTTCACATCTTGTCCTCCACCGAAGTTACTCCCTCCTTATCCCAAACATCCTCATTTATAATCCTATCACTCTTATTATGCCCACACATCCAAGTATTCTCATTTTCGTAGCTTTCATTTTTTGTAGTGAGAGTTCTTAACTAGCCAATGCTGCGCCCATACAATAAAGGTGGTCTAACCACCACTCTGTATGACTTGCCTTTAAATTTTGGTGGTATATTCTTAGCACATAAGACTCCAGATGCGAGCCTTCATTTTATCCATCTTGAACCAATATGATGAGTGACATCCTCGTCAATCCCCCCGTCCCCTTGAATAATAGATCCAAGATACTTAAAACTTCCTCTCTTTTGGATGACTTATGTATCAAGCCTTACTTCTACACCAGCCTCATGCATTACATCACTGAACTTGCACTCCAAGTACTCTGTCTTGACCCTGCTTAATCTGAGCTCTTTAGATCTAAGGTTTGTTTCCAAACCTCTAACTTAGCATTAATGTTGCGGGTCTCGTCAATCATAACTATGTCATCCAAAAATAGCATATACCATGGCATCTCACCTTAAATTTGTCTCGTCAATGTATCCATCACCAAAATAAATAAATAAAAAGACTAAGGGTTGATCCCGAGTATAATCCCATCAAAACTGAAAAGTGCTCCCAGTTTGCTCCCACAGTCCTTACCTGAGTCTTGACTCCAAATATACATGTCCTTGATCGTCCTAGTGTATGCCACAAGTATAATTCTAGCCTTCAAGTAACTCCAAAGAACCTCCATTGGGACTTTGTCGTAAATCTTTTCTGGATCGATGAACACTATATTTAAGTCATTCTTCCTCTCCCTATATTACTTCATCGGTCTTCTTAAGAGATAAATAATTTCTATAATTGAGCGCCCCAACAAAGAACTGATTTTCGAAAATAGTCACGCCCCTCCTCACTCTCATCTCCACCACTCCCTCTCAAACAAGTATAGTGTGGCTTAATAGTTTAATACCTCTATAGTTGTTGTATTTCTGAATGTCATCCTTATTCTTGTACAACAGAATCATTGTGCTCAATCTTCATTCTTCAAGCATCTTCATCCTCTTGAAAACAACATTAAATAACTCAGTTAACCACTCCATACTTGTCGCATTTGTGCTCTTGCAAAATTTCATTGGGATCTCATCTAATCCAGTCACTCCACCTCTACGCATCATAAGAATAACACCCTTAATCTCCCTAATTTTTATACACCTACAATACCCATAATTGTGACGCCTCTCTAAGTGCTCCTTCTCCCCCAACACAATGCCTCTATCCCCTTCTTCAGTCAAGAGTTTATGAAAGTATGACTTCTATCTCCGTCTAATGAGTGCCTCTTCCACCAATAATTTATAGTACACGAGGATGAATTTGAACGTATACATGTTTTCATATAATAATGATTATATTTCCTAGTTAATACTGTGTTTACTAAGTTACAATTATATGTATACGATAAATGAATCATACTTTGGGATACATAGCGTCGGTTAAAACTTTTTAATGTGCTTTTGATTTATATCAAATACACAAATTGAGTTGATACACCTAATGTATGCACATACTGATTTGTTGACTTCCATTGCAATCTAAATTTGAATACATGCATTATATATACCTGCAAGTTTGCTGCATGAAATCTGTTTTTAGTTTTGTTGTTATTGGATATGCATACACATACTGTATACACCTTCTGATTTTAATACATATGAAATTTTACATAATATTCTATTGAAGTTGAACATGTTGGAACAAGTTGATTTTATACATATGATATATACATCACACTCAAATGACAGTAAAAATTGTGTATACCGATCTAAAATTAAATATGTATACAACCCTAAAATTAATCATCAATGTATAAAATACATGTATGCAAAATTTAACAACAACAAACGACAAAGAACAAACCTGCAGGTGTATACACCATATGTATACAGATTTCAAATGTATCAGTAGATGTATATAAGACATGTATGCAAAATCCAATAATATGTACTTATTTTTTTAATATTAAATTAATAATGACAAATAACTATATTTAAAATTATAAATAAACATGATTTTGGGAGGAAAAAGGTTGTGCTCCGAAGGAATAAAATATTGGCATTACATAGTCAATAAGTCAGTATGTGAATACTTAATTAAATTGATGTAAAAAATTATTAAGATTGCAGTAAAACTCAACAAATCAGTATGTGCATTCTTAATTATAATATAATTTGAGTAGTAGATTTCTTCTTAAAACAAACATCCAATCTTTTTTAATGTAAAATTGATAATGATAAATTGTCAAACCCTCTTGATTTTTAGGGACGGAAGATGTTGTTCTCCTAAGGGTTAGGGTCATTGATCCCTACTAATTAATTGTCTCTTTACTTATTTTGACTATGTAATGTCAATATTTTAAAATTAATAATGTTAATTTTATATAGGACTTGTACCTACGTGTCGACCCCTTTTTTAACCCGTAAAGCTTGAGGCACTTGGGTTGAGAAAGTCGGTGGATCAAATCAGAAAAGAAAAATGATCAAATATATCTATACACTATCAAAAATTGTTTAAATATATTCTTTCTTTGAGTTTTGATTCAAATGTACCCTTATCGTTATATTTCTAAATCCAAATGTATCTCTCAATCCATTTCCTTCGCTTTGAATTTTTTTCTTTTCTTTTCATCTTACTTCTTCTTCACAAATAACAAATACAAATAGAGATTTTAAAGTGATAAAAGGTATCCAAATGGTAGGAATAACATAGTTAAAAAAAAAGAAGAAACATACATTTGAAGATTCACATCTAATTAGGAGGAGACAAAAAGGGATTTGCCTTATGATTTGAGAGATATTTCTTCAAAATTATATTACAGAAGGAAAAAAGCAATTAATAGTGACAATGAGCCAAAATTTGTGTTAGCATTATCTCTTTCTTACTTCATTTTTCACAAAAATATATCTTTATTTTATTTTTATGTGTATTTTTGACACGTAAATAGAAAAAATTCAAAGTGGAGGGGATAAATTAAATAGGTGAGTTTATAAAGTGAACAAGGTATATAAAATTGAAAATGAGTTATTATTTTAAAGTTCCTCACATATCTGTCCGTTAAAAATAAGAGTTAGATCACTATAAAATGGGAAGGGTATATTTAGACAATACATATATATAATAAAAAGACGAATATTTGGATCAAAATTTAATATACATAGTATATTTAACCCTTTTTCAAATAAAAAAGCTAATCAAGAAATATATAAATAAAAAAGAGATAGATTACCAGATATAATAAGAACAAGAGTCAAACTCAAAGTCAACATAGCTCGTGATAGATTCGTACCGTAAAGCCTAAAAATCAATGTCTTAAAATGTAAATAAAAAGTTAATATTATATTTATAAAATATGTAAAAATAACAATTTTAAGTTCTAACCAAAATTACAATTAAATTTTTATTTGGAATCAAACTTAAAATAAAATTAAGGAGAAGGGCCAAAAATACTCATAAATTATTCAAAATGTGTTAATTTTATCTTCGTTACATCTTTAGTTCAAAATGTTCTCATCTTTACATTTCTTGCTAAAAAATTCTCCAACTAGTTAAATAATTCAAAAATATTCTTCCTGCTAACGATTACTCCAAAATAAAGAAAAATGAGTCAATTTATCTTTAAACTATTCAAAATTAAAAATTTTTGCCCTTGTTCTATTAATTATTACTCTCTTCATTTCAATTTGTTTGTCTGATTTTAGCTTGACAAGGAGTTTAAGAAAATAGAAAGGGTTTCGAATCTTGTAGTCTTAAATTAAAGATATATAGAAAAAATATTCTTTAATCTTGTGATTTTAAACATGTCATGTGAAAAGTCAGAATTAAAGAGTTGTCAAAAAAAGAAAGAGTCATTCTTTTTAAAATGGACTAAAAAAAGTAAAACTAACAAATTAAAATAAAGGTAATTTTATTTTTTTGTGGGGAAAGGAGGTTGTGAATGTGTGAGACATACAATAATAACACATAATCAGTGTAAACACTTTTCATTTTAACAAACAAAAAATGATGACATTTAACTTTTTTTTCGTCAGGTTCCTTACATATTGTTTGAGTTATTATTTCTGAAAATTATATTTTAAAATTTGTTTTTTATATTAAAATAATAAATTATTTTACTAAATCTAAGAATGATATGATAAATGAAATCAAATTCAATTATACCTTTGTATGCTATATTCCCTCAGTCCTAATTTATATGGCACTCTTTTCTTTTTTAATTAGTTAAAAAAATGATATCTTTTTATATTTAATAACAATTTAATTCAAAACTTTCCTTTATATCCTTAATGAGATGATTTATAGTCACACAATATATATGACTTATTTTAGACCACAAGTTTCAAAAGTCTTCCTTTTGTTTTAAATTTCTTACACAGTCAAACACCTTTACATAAATTAGGACAGAGGAAGTATTGATTTGTTACACCTCAGGAGAATTTTGTCATTGCTATAACATTAGTAAGTGTATGCCCGGTATGTGTAGTGTATGTATCCGGGGAAGGGGGCTGAGGATGGCTTGACGAGGGAGTCGGCAAGGCCGGGCGAGGCCAGACTGCAAGGGTCTGCGCGTCGCGGCAACCTTGCAGCGCAAGGAGCTGCCCGACGAGGCAGCCCTGCAGCGCAGGGAGCTGCGCGACGCGCACCGGCCTCCACCAACCCAACTTATATATATATGTTAAGAGATGAAAAGTTAAGTCATTTGAAATATTTTGCAAATTAAAAGGTCGACCCAGGTAAGGGTTCTCTTTATTTTCTCTTCAATTTTAAGGCAAATTAAGCCACCAAACCTCATATAATTGCAAATTCTTCTTGGGTGATGATTCCTGGACCTACGAAGAACGTATCTACAGAGTTATTTCTTAAAATCTAGCTCGGATTGTCGGAGTCCCGTCGAGTAGAAGTTGTAGAAAATCACTTCTAATTGAGTCCTAAACGTCTGCAAGTGATAAGTAAGTACTTCTACTTTTTAAATTCTCGGGAATTTGTAAGCTTTCGACCGAATTAAACGTGTTATGACTTGTGGTTGTTACGTTGTAAATGAAGTTGCCTAGCCATATTTCCTCAGCGTAAGGACTACAATTTGGAGGAGTTATCGGTCCTTGAATTACAACAGGGTTAATTGAACGGAATTCAGCGACTAAGGTATGTTAAGGCTAACTCCCCTAGGCAAGTTACTCCTGTTGTTTAGCTGATACAATCAATACCCTGTAGTAGCTTATGCTTATAGTGTTGTGGTTAGCTGCTATGAGATAGATTGAGGTTATAACATAATATCCCTTATCGAGAAGTTTGTGCTCAGTTTTGATTATCGCTAGAGGCGACGAAGGGATTCCCTGTTAAGTTGTTTACCGGTTAAGGAGACCAGTAAGTGTTTTGTTGCCATGTTGAGGCCAAAGAGACCTGAGGGTAGCTATTAGCATACTTCGTTACACTAAGAAGCATATGGCATAGTTTGGCGATACAATATACTGTTCTACGCCTATATACATACAATAGAGCTCACTTACAAACCATTGGTGTATCTTGATGCCTACAAAATTAGAATCATAATAGAATAGCCTTATCTTCCTGTCAGTGGCACCAGGCTTGCCAAATGAATCGGGCGGTAGCTTTCTAGGTGAATTACCTTCTGTTAGTGACCGTATAGCTTCTTCCCACTTACATATACAATTACAGGAGCCCAGATACAGTTACAGAAGTCCAGACGGCTCAGATACAGTTACAGGAGCCCAGACGGCTCAGATACAGCTGCAGGAGCCCAGACGACTCAGCTATCATTACAGGAGCCCAGATGGCTCAAATACAACTACAGGTACCCAGACAGCTCAGACACAGTCACAGGATCCTAGAAGGCTCAGTTACAACTTCAGAGGTCAAGTATACCGTAGTTACAGCTTGCCTACAGGCCCATAGTGGTACAAATAGGAAGAGTATGGATTGCTTGCATTTACCGGGGCTTATGGGGGCCCAGGTTAGTTATTCTGTGTTGTTTGTACCTTCCAAGCTTATGAGGATTAGGTTAGGTTCTTGGTTGTACATTACCTGTTAACTATAGTCTATATTGTGAGGTTATGCAGGTTAACTTCTAGCCCTTATTACTGATTACTTCCAGTTCCTTATCATCTTTCGTTCAATAATTTATTGCCTTACATATTCGATACATATTGTACTGATACCACGCATGGGGAACTGCATACTTGCCTGCAGGTCTATACAGACAAGGTTCGAGACCGTCTCAGTAGCTGTTCAAATCCAGTAGATTGGCTAGCTCCTTTCTTCCGGAGTTGCCAGTTGTTTAAGGTTTGACTATCTTTTATTGTATAGTTTTTGGATAGGTCGGGGCCTTGTCCCAACCAATATTTTACTCTTAGAGGCTTGCAGACTACTGTTTTGGTTAGTTATATGTTATTGGCCGTATGGAGCCTATATGTGATATGATATGTGTTGTTGGCCGTGTGGGGCCTAGTTATGTTATCAGTTAGAAGCATCGTGGTCTTGTCGGCCCGCATAGAATGATATTACTATTACAACTGCCGAGTTAGCTGAATTACTGCAGGTGTTGTGTAGTGGCCTTGTCGACCAAGGGTTGTGTTTGCAACTGAGATATAACTGTTTGTTTTCTTGATTATATGTTGCTGGTGTATACCAGAAGTATATATGTCTAGCCAGATGGACTCAAAGTCTAGTATGGCATGAGGTTCCAGTTAAGCCTCCCAAGGTGGGGTATGACATGATTATTATAATTTTAAGTCATTTCAAGTTTTAATTGAGGGACGATATAGTAATTTTGAAAGAAAATAATAGAATAAATATTTAGCTGAAAAATTAATGCCAACAATTAAACTAACCAAAATTGTAGATTTAATATAGGATGATTAAATATTTTTTCATTCATTCCATCCAATCAAAAAAGACATTTTTCAATTTTTTTAATAAGAAGTTGAAAGATTTTGTTGAAATTGTTCGTTTTGAAAAATTTTCGAAAAGCTAATCATAGGTTCTTTCCTCTATCGGAACAATATTATTAGCATTATATAAAAATTATCATTTTGAATAGTCAAAGCAATCTTATAATCTTCAATATAAAGTTTTTACAATTAAGAGTAGTTGCTCCGTACTTTAAATGAAGGACAAAACTATCCAATTTCGAATGGTTCAAGCGCAAAATTGACCCATTTCCCCTTGTTTTAGGGCAACAGTTAATAGGAAGGATATTTTTGAGTTATTTGACTAGTTGGAGGACATTTCTTTTAGCAATAAACGTAACAATGAGACATTTTCGAGCCAAAAACATAACGGATGATAAATTTAACCTATTTAAAATAGTTTATGGGTATTTTAGCTCTTTTTTGTTAAAACTATCAAACTTTTACTAAGCCCAACAAATTAATAAGAAACACCATATGCAACTTAATGAAATCAACAACCAATTGAAAAAATCAAATCCCTTACGCAAGTGTTACCACCAATTTAAGGCCTTGGATAATTACCACTTAGTAAGTATTGTTTGGATAATTTCATTAGAATCTGGAAACTGATTGGAAACACAATATAGTATTATTTGGTAAATATTTATGTTAGTAACTTTTAGATTAAAAATTAAATTTAAAAGAATCATGAAAAATATTTGTAATGGTGGTCTGGCTCAGACCCTATCGCGGAAGTCTATGTAGGATTGGTTGCACTAATTGTTTTAAGGCACATGTTACACCCCGTAAAATGTTAACAGTTAGTAGGCGTACTCGTGGGTTATGACGAGTAAAAAGAGCTCGACGCGTGTGGGAAAACCTCGGAGGTAGGGTCAGGCGAGGCCAGACCATGAAGGGCCAGCGCGATGCGCCAGCCTTCCGGTGCTTTGGGCAGTGCAGCGCGCCAGGGGGATCAGCGCCCTGGTAGGTGTGCGGCGCAGCAGGGCCCTTGGCGCTTTGGCAAGCGTGGGGCACCGGCCTCTTTGCGCTTTGGCCAGTGCAGGGCGCCACCCAGGCCACCGCCCTATGCCTATATATGTCCCTTTTTTCAATTCAAATGATTCATTAAATATTTCCCTTGGCCAGAAACGAAAGAACACACAACTTTTTTCAAGTTTTCATCAAATTACGTTACCAAACGCCGTACAATCTCAAATTAACTTCAGGTATCGAGTTTTAAGCCCACATGGAGCATTACTACGAATTATTTTCTCGAAATATGTCCGAAAAATCAGAATCCCACCGTGTAGAAGTTGTCAGAAGTTCTCTAATTGATTCTTATATGGCCACAGGTTTTAGGTAAGCATTTCTCCCTTCTGAACTCTCGGGAAATTATGGGTTTTCAGCCGTATTTTGTGAAGTTGAAGTATTATTGTTATTAGTATCAAAAGTTGTCATTTTAAGCTAAATTTGGTATTGAAATTCATTTCTTTCTCCCAGTATAGCGGTTATAGATGAAAAGAGTTGATGAATACAAGTTGAAACTCGTTGGTTATTCGGAAAACGACAGTCGAGGTATGTTAAGGAGAATTTCTTCGGCAAGTTAGTTCCTATAGTATTGAAATACAATTTAAATTCCAGTAAGAGAGCCAAAAGTGTGTCTATTGTGATTAGTTGTTGCTATTAGTTGAGACCAGTACAACCTTCTCGTCTTAAATGATACGACTTATGTTTTTGAATGGAAATAACGATCATATATGTTGTGGACAGTTGTTGTTTGTGGATTATAAACGTATATATATTGTGGTTAGCTACTAGAAAATGTATAAGACTATTTTGCAGTATCTCTTGTCGGAAAGGAACATGTTAAGTATGACATATGCTAGGAGCGTCATAGAGACTTCCCTGCTCATCTGTTTACAGTATTAGCAGAATGCTGATATTTTATTGTTGAACCTAGACCTTAGAAGCCTGTGGATGGTTCATTGGACCCTAGTTAGTAAGTTGAACAACATAGGCTTAGCTCGGTAATATAGCCATTAATTTGGCGCCTATATTGTTAGTAAAGCATGCCCAAAGGCCATTGACGCACCCTTACACCTCAGGGCCAAAAATTTAGATAGGAAGGCCATACTTTAGAGTTAGCATCCTAGGGTTGTCTAGTGAGCTAAGTGACAGCCCACCGTCTAGTTATCTACTACCAGTGTCAGTTCCAGTGGTTTAGTATTCGTTATAAAGGTCGCTCAAGAAGCCTTTCCAATCGTCCAAGTCAGATAGGAACCCTGATTACCCTAAGGAAGGGACCTTATTAGCAGTTAGAGACGGGGCCAATGCTCCAGCCCGCTCCCATGAGATGCTCAGGTACAGGTCGTCGTTAGTGGCTAAGTCCAGGTAAGCTTAACTGCAAGTTAGGAATTGTCCAGGAAAGTCATATAAGATCTGAACAGACCAAGTTGAGGGCTAAAGGAATAGAACCATGTTAACACAGTATTACCCTCAGGCTAAGATTGTCAGTAAGCTGCCTGCGGGGGATTGGAGACCGACTGCTCAAAAGCATGTCCGGTCAGTAGCAGTCCTACAACCGTTCTAAGTAAAATGATTAAGTAATTGGTCGTCTGCGACCCTACAGTTGCTTGTGAGTTATAGTTGCCCGAACAGGACGTTCAGAGTATTATTAGGCCACTTTAGACCTCGCCCTATTCGTTCTAGACCGTTAGAGATTATGATCACCACCAGGATCTTCTGATTAGATACAGGTGCACTGGGTGTGCTTGCTAGCAGCTATATAGATTATTCTAGGGGCGACCATGGGTTGCGTTAGGCCCAGAAGGACAAATACACCTTTTGAGTGGCTAGATTAAGACTTCAGGATAGCACCTGGGGTGGAGTTTCCCTCACTCAGGAGCCTTCTGTGACCATCACAAAGTTACTAGTTGTGTTGTCGCCCGTGAGGAGCTATATGACGTCGCTCCAAGGGAGCGGTATGTTGTCCGCGAAGGACTAAGATGAGGTCCGAGAACCTTATACAGTCCATTTCATGGTTGGACTATTTTATGTCGTAATCGCACCACACCCCCGACGAGCCTGGTGTCCGGGGTGCAATTATCAGGATTCCACCGGACTCAGACACAACTACAGATCAGGAGCCAAGTGGGTTCAGTTGCAGAACCAGGGGAACAGGTAGGTTGGCTATAGCACCAGTAGAGTCATATAAACCTTGATAGAGGTATATAGATTGAGGTGTACTTGTCAAGGCTTATGGGAGTCCCGGTAAGTTATTTTTGTATTGCTTGTACCTTCTAGGCTTATGGGGGCCAGGTTAGGTTCTTGTTTGTATTCTTGTCTGCTAGCTATGGCTTATGAATATATGATTGTACAGTCATTGCTTATATACGTGTAGTGTTGCTAGATGTAGACTACGAATAAGTCAGCTTACAGATTAATCTTTCTGCCCCTTCTCTCTATTTACTTTCAGTCTTTAACAGCTTACTTACTACCTTACATATTCAGTACATATTGTACTGACGCACATCCTCGGGCGCTGCATTACTTGCCTACAGGTTTAGACAAACAGAGTTCAGGATTTTCTGTTGCAGCTGTTCAGAGTCAGAAGTTTGGTCAGCTCCCTTCGTTCGGAGTTGCCAAATTGTAGAGTTACAATATTTCATTTGTATAGAATTTGGGGTAGGTCGGGCCCTGTTCCGACGACTATTGGTATTTTAAGAGGCTTGTGGACTACAGTCGTCAGTTAGTTGGTTGTTGTTGGCCGTGTGAGGCTTAAATTAGCTATTTTTTTGTTGGCTGTGTGGAGCCTAATATAGTAGTTTATTCTCATTTCTGTTATAGCTAGATAGCATGATGGTCTTGTCGTCCCGCACAGGATCCCTTTTATTGTCTTTTGTTTGTTATTTGTTTTATTTACAGGTGGCTATACGGCCTTGTCTGTCGGAGGCTGTGTTTACAGCCGAAATATAGCTCATTGACTTCTTAAATTGGGGTTGCAGGCATACACCAGACGTGCATAAGCTCAGTCAGGTCAGTCATGCCTCCCAAGGTGGGGCGTGACAACACATCATCGTAATGGGTTGGGGTAGCCCATCCGCCAAACTCCAAAGCATGTGTAGGCTGGGCTGGATTAACCCGTATTGATAGCTCTATGTATCAGTGAAAAATTTCAATAGTTTAAAGCAGTGAAATGAAAATATTGAGATGGATGTATGGACATACTAGAAGGAATAGAATAAAAATGAAGATATTCGGGACAAGGTTGGAGTGACCTTCGTGGTGGTCAAGATGAGAAGTGCGAGGTTGAGATAGTTTGAGCATGTGAAGAAGAGATGCACAGATGCCCCAAAGAGAAGGTGTGACAGATTGGCTAAGGTGGGACTTAGAAAAGGTAGAGGTTGGCCGAAAAACTATTGGGAAGATATGATTAAATATGACATGACACGTCAACAACTTATCTAGGATGTGACCATAAATAGGAGGTTAGTAGGTAGTCGGACCTTATCTAATTTCCTCTATTGATAGCATTGTTAGTACTCATGTATTATCTTATGCTTCGATTTTATTATTATATGTTGTTTCTTTTGCTACGGTTATCATACTGTTTGTTGTTGCTACAATTTCTTTTCCCCATCATATTTGATATGGTTTCTTCACTACTATATTTTCTTTTCTTTTGATTTTGATATGTTTTACTTAACCCAAGAATCTATTAAAAAAAACCTCTCTACCTTTACAAGACAAAGATAAAACAACGTACACAACGCCCTTCCTAAATTTCACTTATTAAACTACATTGAATATGTTATTGTTCCTATAATTCAAAGAATTCAAAGTTATATATACAACGGAAAAATATGCAGTAACAAATTTATCTCGTCGTAAATTAATGTTTATAAAAAAAGACTGGGTGATGCTAAAATGCCACAATTTTGTGTTCACAATTTGATCACAAAGGTAAAAAGACCATATTAGTCTTTTTCTTTCAAAATA